>APFE030891763.1:0-60108 GCA_000404065.3 Pinus taeda
TTAATGAAATGAAGTATTATTTCCGCTGCATATTTGTGTATATGGTTATCTCTGTAATTTGTTGTGTTCCTGTTTAAATCCGGATCACTTTCGGAGTGGAAAAAGGGTGTGGCCGAGCCATTAATGAGTATACTGAAAGAGGGGGAGGATATACAGGCCATGATCCATGAGATATAAGAGTGAGGGAAGCCCAGGTGGATAAGGATCATTTTGATATAGAGCCAGCTCACCCTGTCAAATGCTTTTGAGAGATCGATCTTGAGGAGAATACCTTTCAGGTGCCTGGACCAAATAGAGTGAATAGCTTCTTGGGCTAGGCCAACAGCCTCATGAATCTGTCTAGATTCAAGGAAAGCAAATTGTTGAGGTGCAATGGACCTGGAGAGGATAGGTCTGAGGCGATTGGAAATGGTCTTAGATATGATTTTGTAGAGGAAATTGCACAAAGAGATTGGCCTGTAGTCATCAAATGAATCAGGGGCATCTGTTTTAGGAATGAGAGCTATGAAGGTAGAATTGATGGCATGATAGATGGATCCAGTAGTTCTGCTCTCCTCTACCACATTCAGGAGATCCTGCCCCAGAACTTCATAGAAGGCTATATAAAATTCAATGGTCTAGCCATCCGGACCCGGGCTCTTGTCTTTTTTGAACCATTTCAATACTCCTTCTAGATCCCTGTCGTTACTGGATCATTTAGTGCCTCCACATCGTCATCCTCCACAAATCTCGGGAAGTGATTTGCCACATTGATGATATCAGGTAGATTAAATTCTCGGGGACACTTGTAGAGGTTCCTGAAATGTGAGATGCCCAGGTGAGCGAGCTTGTTGAAGGAGTCTGTCATATCACCCTCAGGTGTGGGGATCTTCCAGATAGTATTGGACACTTTCCTACCCTTGGCATAACTATGGAAGAACTTCGTATTATCATCTCCAGCTTGAATCCATAATGCCCTGCTCCTTAATCTAATGGATTCCTCTCTCTCTTTGAGGATTTTTGCTTTTTGATTCTCCAGGTCAATCAGTTTAACCTTGTCTCCTGCTGAGATAAAACCCAGCCCCCTTTCATCTGTGAGCGAGCAAAGTTCTACTTCAATCTGAGTTAGTCGAGCGGTGTCTCGAGCCTGTTTTTTCTTTTGCCCAGACAATGGATAGATGTTTAATATCTGTGAGATTTCTGCAGAATCCTTTTGCAAGAGATTCTGATCCATTGATAGGGTGAGCTCTCCAGTAATCAGATATCATCTTGATATATGATGGGTCCTTCAGCCAAGTATGATTAAATTTAAAAGGGGCTTTAGGCTTCTTGAAGGGACCCTGAATCTCCAGGTATATGGGCGAGTGATCCGACCACCCTCTCGAGCCAACCCATTGTTTGTAGTGTTGCAATCTCTGAAGGAGAGAATCTTTCATTAGGAATCTGTCAATCCGTCGGGCTAAAGCAGCGTCCCCCACCCTACTATTTCTCCAAGTGGGAAGTATTTTCTGAATGGGGATGTCCACAAAGTTTGATTGCTCAAGTAGACTAGTCATGAAGTCTGTAATGGAATCAATTTGGGCCGCCGATCCCCATGATTCCCTGAACCCTAATGAGAAATTGAGGTCTCCTCCGATAACAACCCGATCTTCGCTCAAAATGGTAAGATGGAGGAGTCTTTTCCAGAAATTTTCTCTCTGATTGCAGGGGGCATAAACATTTACTATGCGTAGGTTCATGCCCAGTTCAACAGCGAATATGTCAAGCCCCAGATATCCAGGTCCTCCCCAAGACGATTCCACCCTTATAGTGCGAGAGTTAACTCCAATGGCCAGTCCACCAGATCGGCCAGCAGCATCTAGGGCATAGTAGGTCCAGCCAGGAGTCATGGCTTGCATGGCTCAAGTGACTTGTTTTGCTGAACAGAGAGTCTCTTGAAGCATGATGATATCAATAGGATCGGTCTCGATGAGCCGATTCATGGCTAGTTTCTTGGAGGAACTAGTCAGTCCTCTGCAGTTAAAGGAAAGGCACTTCATGGGGGAACACCTCTCGGGGTGTGTCCTGCTCTAAGGACCCCGTCAATGGTGGACTGACGACCTGATACAACCTCAGCCCCTGCTTTCTTAATAGCCTTTGAAAGGTGGGATTTTCGGCCCCTAGTGAGCGTGGTGTCTATCTCAGGCACTGCAATGCCCAGACCCGAAGGATTGGTGGGCGGGTCTTTAGCGAGAGTCCTCGAGCGAAGGAAGTATGAGTGAGGAGGGGAGGGATCCGAGGCAAATCGGGGAGATGATTCCAGGGGGGAGGATGGGGCAATAGAAGGGCCCGTGGTACTCATGAAAGGGGGCGATGATATTGCACAGTGAACCATGGAAGTCTGTATGGAGGAACCACATACATTCATAATATCAAAAGAAGATAGAATGGGGAGGGAAGGAGTACCCGAGACCATAACAGCTTCAGCTGCCGAGCGAGCCCTGGTCCTTGGCGGGGAGGGTTGCCGAAGTCCAGGATCGACCGCAGGTGAGGTGGATGCTGGGGACAGTCCCGAAGAGGTATGACGAGCAGTAATTGGTGATGTCGTTCTGGATGGTGCCGAAGTGACCCTCGAAGATTCCTCAGGTTTTTTGTTGAGTGAAAAATCCTTGAAGAGGTGCCCAACTTTGTGACATCGCCTGCAACGGAAAGGGACTCCTTCGTAATCAAGGATCTGAACCTTGATACATCTTCCCCATTGGAGGGTAATCTGTTCTTCAAGTCCATCGTGGGTGTCTAAATGAACCAGAATTCGCGCTAGGGTTCAGTTCCTTGATTCGACAAATGTGCAATCATGATCCAGATAGGTACCCAGTGCATTCCCGATCCTTATGAAGACTTCTTCAGCCCAAAACTGTAGCGGAAGGCCCGGCAGACGTACCCATATTGGCCCTGCTCCAATCTGTTCGTGATCCGGATCAAATAGGGGGGTCCATCTTTTGAGAAGGACCGGGGCCATCTCAATATGCCAGTATCTGGCTAGAACCAGATTCGTGTGACTTTCATTAGAGAAATGGAGAGAGAACCATCCTCTTGGGAGGACATGCATTGCAGGAAGATCGAATAATACACCACCCCATATTTCCTTCACCCGCTGTGTGAGCCGTTTGGCTGAGTATGCCCTACCCCGGACATGCCCTACCAGAACAGTGTTTGCCATATCCATGAGGTCGCTTAGAGCCGTGGATTTGTCGAACCTGATGGTGATATCCTTAGTCGTGGCCTTGATGCACTTGGATTTTTTCTTGCTGGTTCACGGTGCCGACGGGTGGTCCACCAGGGGATTAGAGATACCCTCCAGTGGGGAGGGTTTGGATGTCTTAACCTTAACGGCAGGAGTTTCGAAACAACCGAACGGACGAGACCTCGATGATGATGGTAAAGCAGCAGAGGGTATCGGCGGGATAGATGATGGAACCGAGAAGAAAGTTGAGGAGAGCGGATCGAAAGAGGGCGAAGGAGGAGTGTGCGAGGCTACGAAATTGAGCGAGCCCGGGGAGAGGGGGGGAACCTCGAAGCCAGGGGATTCAATAGGGGCTGAGCCAGTAATATGCTGAGGAGAACCGAGGCTAGACAGCGGAGCGGAAGGAGGATGATCCGGTACTGACGCTGAAGGAGTAGGTGCGTTCAGTAGGCTGGAGGCGAATTTAGGGTTACCGAAAATAACCCAGTCCGGGAAAGGTTCTTCCGAGAAGTCCACCACCTCTAGTTCCATATTGTCATCCATCGTTGTCTCCTGAACGATATCCAAAAGCGACGTGTGGAGAATCCAACGGGCGAATCGGTGCTAGAAAGACCCTGTGTGATGACCGCGACGGAGCTGCTGCAGACTATCCTGAAGAAACCCTAGCCGCGACGGTGTAGCTGCGGGCGCTCATGTTGTACTCCTATCCGAACCCTTCCCGGCGCGCTCCATCTCCTCTCACACCCCCCCCCCCCATTTTATTGTCTTAATTAATTAGACTAAAATTTATTCTAGCACATTCTTTAACTTGTTGTATTAAATTATTTAATGAAATTGTCTAATTATTGTTGTGTACTATATATTTTGTAGACATCGGCAGTTTCATTGGGGACATGTGTCATCCCCCATCAGAGAGAGATGCAGAGATGGCCTAGGCCATAGAGACCCACACATAGCTTGAAAAATATATCATTAATAAAAATTTATTGATCTAAAGTTTTGCTTCGACGTAGTTTATGAAATTCAATCCTACATTTGGTGAAAATATATCCCCTAAATGTTATGAAATTATATTGGTAGAAAATGGATTCTAACAATAAATTTTTCATATGAATTTCAAAAGAGGGACATGTTGGATGATGATAGTGCATTTAATATGTACATATTTTTTATTATTAAAATTGGATGACTAAGTTAAAATTAAGTACCCCATTCTGAAATTACTTACAAAATAAGATTTTTACTTGCATTAAATTAGTTTTTGAGTTAATAAAAGTATTAAGGTTTTCACTATTTCTTATGTCTATATATCAATTTGGTATTAGAGTTAGCTTCCATAGCCATGTAAAGGGATTTGTTCCCTTCTACATCACACCTTCATTGCCTTGATAGGGATCTTCTCCCTACATCCTTCAACATTTTGCCTAGAGAATAATTGAGGTACATAGAGAAGCACAACTCTCTCTCTCTCTCTCTTAGACACACACACTTCTCAAATCACTCTTCATAGGTTCTTCTAATATCTCAAGAAGAACTCTAAGCACTAGGATGCCTCTCTTCTAGAAGCATAAATGAATTTTTTTCTGGTAGCATCAACACATTATTCAACATCAGAGTTAACTTCTTCAAGAGCACAACAAGGTGATACAACCATGTCTCAACCACTATGGAACTACAAATTTTGAAACTCAATAATACCACATCTCAACCACTCTCTAGATTGCGATGGGACCCTAAATTTACCTTATCACAATTTTCTAGTCCTTGTTTTGGTGATCAATTCAAGACTTGTATGTGAGACTTCTGTTCATATTTATAGCAATAAACCATGCTACTAGAAAGGAAAAAGTCGCCTTGGTAGCCTACCATATGTGGGGATTCACTATCTAATGTTAGGATTAGGTCAAACATACAGATGGAAAATAAAACTCCCTTTGCATAGAACTCAATGAAGAGAGAGTTAATCCACCCTTTGGTTCCATCGCTAGTTGGGACTATTTTCACATTACACTATATCTAGTGGGTTATGTAGAGGGCATATGTGCATGCTAGCTTAAACTTTCTCAGCTTTCCACTCAAACACTTCAAGTATACATTGAAATTTTCTACAAAGACAAAGTGACTCTCTATTTCAAATCATGAATAAGCATTGAAATTTAATTTAATTTGAGCATGAGCTAATGGCAAGACCCCTAGCCTAGATATGCATAAAGACAAAAAAAAACTCTAAAATTCCTTTGTTGCATGTAGTGGCACAAGTTTAGTATCTCAATCTACAATAGAAGTGTCTGTGTATGAGCTTTGATATATGTTTGAAAAATAGGACATGCCAATACAGTTTAAGCAGCTTAGTGCAGTTTCTCACACACAATGAACAAAGATCGATACACCAATATTTATGTGGTTAAAACCCTCAAAGAGGGAGCACTGTATGGCCCCAACAAACAAACCCACTTGAGGTAGTATACTAATGAAAAATATAATAATTTATGTGAACATCTCTCAATAATCAACCATCAACAAATGACCTTCTATGCTTTATAAATAGAGACCATGGATGACTTAGGTGTTTATCTGCAGATAAAGTGTCGTTATTTTAAAAATAAGATGAACCCTTAGATCAATTAACACCTAAAACATAATCTAGCTATTTGATTAGTTAGTTAGAAAAAACACACAAAAATACACATTTTTCCTATACTCATTATACCAAGTTAATCTCAACTAAATACTAAGTGTCTAAATATTAGAACATGTATTTGTTTCCATGAAAATGAGGGCATGATTTTTATTAACTAGGATGTGAGGTAAAGGCCCTATAGCTTTAATAAGCCTACATGCCCAAAAATATTTTAAATTTTGTTTTGGTTTTAGATTTGTGTGATTCTCGGATTCAATATTTTGAATAGGGCACTCTCTTCTCTTAGATTTAATCTATAAAATTTAGATATATTATAGATGATAACTTCCTCTATGTTTTCACGATATTTCATAAAAAGAATATAAGTTTTAAGTACCGTGTATGTCCCAAGCCAAACCTGCAGCAATTTTCAAATTTATGCAAAAATAGGGGTTTAATATTTAGACTTACGTGCATTCAATACTCTGAGTTAGAGACATTATTTTCTATGTGCCCACAAACATTTATCACAATATATTGAGTTTAAAGGATGCAATTAAATAATCACAGAGCATGGAAAAGAAACTTAAAATCAGTTCTATACTTTTAGTTTTTTATATTTAACTTTGAATATTCAAACCATTCAGGCCACAAAATCTAGGTTATTTCTGTAAGTTAAAAATGTGATTTTTTATGATATAATAATTGAATAAACATTTGGGTTGCCTATAAAAATGAATGCTTAGAAACCGAATAAGCAGGACCTTATAGCTTAAACATTGGGGTGATTAATGTAATAAAGGGTTTTGACGCTCCATGATTTGAGCTTTATGTGTAGTTGTTGTCTACACAACTACATAAAGATCCTTATGGTGATCCTTTAGGTGACTTTGTAGATGTTTTAAGTCTCACCAGCATTGATAATTAATCGTAGTAAAATGCTTTTGAATTAGTTATAAATTTTTTTACTCTGTATTAATTTTTATTTGATGTTAAATATGTGATATTATGTTTTTATTGTACCATTCCAATATGTAAGTTATATGGCCACATCAATATTAAAATGTTTTTGAGAATTACTCTGAAATAATATAAGAGTTTCGATAAATTATTCTAAATAAATTAGAAAATTGAAATGGAATGAAAACATTTAAATAAAAAAGTGTGGATGATTAATCTAACTAGTCTTATTAACTAACTTTAATCATTTCATAATTTTAAAATTGAAATTTAAAATATGAGGTGTAAGTAAGAGCAAGTCCTTATAACAAGCAATTTCTAACTTTGACATTTATTATTTTAGAGAATTCAAAAACATGTAAAAATGATATTGATAACTAGAAATGCCTTCTGGATGTTCATCCATTTATGATCAAACCAAGCCATGTCCTTAATGACAATGAAAATCCCTTATCAAATATGTTTATATTAATGTCTTAGCATTTAGTATTTGAGATTATTCGTTGTAATTATCAAACCTTGATTTATGTTACTTTAATGTCTTAGTGTTTAATATTAAGATTATTCTTTGTAATTATCAAACCTTGATTTATGTTTTTTTTGTGAGTAAAGGTGTTTATATTAGTTCGTCAAAAATGGATTACATTTGAGCATAAACTTATTTTCTCTTCGGGCCTCACTCTGACTAGATTTTTTGGTCGAGAGAGTTGTGCAACATTTAGAAACAAAAATATTAGTTTTTATAGAAAACAAAAAGACTAACTAGAACTAATGCCCAAAAAATGTCCAAAACAAAAAAAGAAAACTACCAAAAATCATCAAACTAGATTGGGGGGTTCTACATTTGAGCATTTCCAGGGGTCACTGACAGACCATGCCCCTCACGGACATGAAAATAAAAATGAGATAGCATGGCTTCTATTGCATCTATTGGTTGAAGTGAAAAAAAGCTAGACGGTCCAAGATTTCCCCTTCTGAAAACCACAGATCAATTATGTAAACAATTACCTCATTCATGTCCTCATACCTTTGCTCCCGAAAGATGTCCAAGCTTGCTTGGATGCCACACAATTGTTTGACTATTGACTACAACATCGAGGGTTGCTCCACTCTTCCAAGAGACGAGGCTCACTCTTGGGTGGCCTCTTCCTCCATCATGCCATCCTCCTCATCTTGTTCCTCTAGTCTCGTTGCCTAGTCCCCAGCTATCCACGGTGGCTGACTCCTCATCGAGCCTTTCCCCTCTGCCTCTACATGGTAATGAGTCTGTACCACCTCCTTAACATTATCCCTCACCACCCTTGAACCCTCGAACCCTTAATCCAACACACAAAATGAAAACAGGTCTCGCCCCCCAAAACATGGTTTTCTCCGGCCAATCCCCAAAAAAGTCACAATTGACTAAGCACACCAAGACCACTACTCATTTATCTCGCCCTCTCCACCCAAACTCCCACCCTTCATTTTAGGGTGCCTGCACCACCACACCAACTATAGTTCGTTAAGATTGCAAGAAAACTATGACTTAACAACAAAAACCAGAAATACAATGACAATCGCCACCCATAAATTGAACACCGGAGCCCTAAGACCTTTCCTGACCAGGAAAAAACTTGTAAGAAGAGTTTAGTGATAACAGTCTCTGGACCATGATTTTCATCCCTTTCCCTCGAATCCTAGATTTTTCTCACTCATATTTGAACCTTAACTTTCAAAACCAGACTCCACTCACCATCACAACGTTGCACTTTAATTTGGCCAACTCGAGCGGGCATGCATAGGGGAACCACCTGTGCACACTCAACTACGTCACTCCTTATGCACCTCACTCCCGTAACCAACATCCACAAACAGGTAAAGACCCTCCCTCATTGGTTGAAATAAAACTTCACCACCTTCTTCATACTTTTGGCTCGCCTTTGCCACTTGGGGTGCCCATCCCACTTGCCTTCAACACACATCCAGTCTGTCATCGGTACCAGCTAGTGGTTGCTCTGTATCGGTTGCCCATTCAACTCCCTCACATTATACTTCAATGCACACCCCCATCAGGGAAAACCTTGATTTATGTTACTCATGACTTATAATTTAGTAATTTTAGATACTTAAGTGCTTTAACACAACACAAATTTATTAAAACATGGCCCCACATATGATGGCCAAGGTGATTCAAGAAAAATTATTAATAGGATTTTGTAGAACCAACTCAGTAAAATGCAATGAACCAAGATGGAAAGGCCTTATTATGAAAAAATATTATAGAATTTAAATATTTTTGAGGTTCCAAAATGCATTGAACTAAATTATCAAAAACATCATAAGAATTTATCCTCAAAAATTTCAAAGGCTTTATCATAAATAAATAAAAATCCTTTCATAACATCAATGTTTTCTTGAGTAATACAAGAAAATGCTACTCTTCATATAGATCATGTATTTTAGATACAATCAAATTTTGTTGTGAAAAATAACCCGTGATAGTAAGAAACATCTAGTTTTGTGTAACATTAACAAATGTTTAAACAAACTCTGCAATGTTTGTTGGCATTATGATACAGGTGTTTTCCTTGATGGCAACTCACTCAAATGAAAGATCACGGTGCAGCATGTCAACAGCAAAGAATTACAGATCAAACTACAAAGAATAAAGAAAGAGAGGTATATGCGGGTTCACCTTAACCAAGTTGTGTATACACGCAGGTTCATTGAACACAAGTAGCATATATGTACACACGCACTTTCACATAAGGAAAAGTGTGTATATGTTTGAAAATTAAGTTTTTGGTCTGAGGTATTTGGTCCAAGGTGTTTTGATCCATGGTATTGGTCCAAGGTATTTGGTCCGAGATATTGACCCTAGGTATTTGGTCCAAGGTATTGATCTTAAGTGGTTTTGATCCATGGTATTGAGAAAATCCTAAAACTATATAAGGAGGAGAAGATCATTAGGCCAAGGTGTGCAAGTATCGAATATCTGATGAAGTGTGAGATCTAGTATGCAGGTTATTGGCTTATGGTGCTTTGCTTGATCTGAACCAAGGATGAACCTTAAAGGTTGATGAGGGATAAGATCTAATGATGGATCGGGATCTTCAGGCTTGAAATGAATTATCATTATATGGTTTGATCATGTATAGTCTAGATCTGAATACTAATGCATGTGCTTTTCTGTAAATGTTATGATCTGGGTATAGCTGAAGTCTGGAATAGCTGCAAAATTATGAATTAATATTTACATATGTGTACGCTGGTTGGATTTGATAAAAGCACGTATACACGCTGGTTCGACACATGGAAGTAGCATATACCTTATGAAGTATGTTTCAGTTGTTTCTGTTTGCTGTTGCAGAGTTCTGGGTTCTGTTTTGGGTTCTGGTGATTGTATTCTGGTGACAGTGTTTTGAATGATCAGATTCAGGTTATGATGATTGAGTTTCATTGATTGGTTGATGTGAATGTACTTGATGATTGTATTGCAGTTATGATGTTGTTGATGGATCTAGTATGAAAATTGAATGAAACGTGGCCTTCAGATTGTGGTGTTGTATTCCAGTAGTATCCAGTCTGAAAATTCATGAAACATGGTCCCTAGTAGAAGAGTGGAGTTTTCTGTAGGCTGGCACCTACGTACTAGTAAACAAATTGGCTAGTACAAGAGCTAGGGGGTTATAGCTCCCTTCCAGTAGAAGCTGGAGAACAAGAAAATGTTGTAACCTTTTTCAGGTAGAAGCCTGCGTACCAGTATGAGTCTGCACCACTACAAGATTGTAAACAGATTTTCTTATTATTAAAAGAAGACAAAGATGACAGCAGCATGTGGTTTTTACCCACATTGGTTTCCACCTTATATCTTGGTGTTCATGTGTGTTTCTTATGTGTGATGTTTTATTCTGCTTTTATTGCACTAACTGATAAATATCTAATATACTGGTTAAAGTTCAATACATGATATACTGTATAAATCAAAAGTTTTCTGCATATACGATGGTTGCTTTAAGTACAGTTGTGTGTACACGCTAGTTCACTTAGCTGAAGTAGCGTATATAAATCTGTTTGAGAAATTAAATTATTGATCTGATAATATTGATTCACCCCCCCCCCCTCTCAGTATTATTTCCAACAATTGGTATCAGAGCAGGGCCTTCAGAAGAAGCTTGATCGCTTGAAGGGAGATCCATCATCATGAGTAATCAAGAAAGTGTGGGATCCATCAGACCGCCAATCTTTGATGGGAGCAACTTTGTTTATTAAAAAATAAGAACCACAACCTATCTACAATCACTTGGAATGGATGTCTGGGAAATTGTGGAAGGAGGATATACATTTCCAACAGCGATTCCTACAAATACGGCAGGTAAGAAGCAATATGAAACCAATGCCAGAGCTATCAATACCCTATTGGGATGTCTGTCACAATCAAAGTTTGTCAAAGTCATGCAACTGAAATCAACCAAAGAAATATGGGACAAAATTGTTCTGAGCTACGAAGGAGACTCTCAGGTAAAACATGCTAAACTTCAAACTCTCAGAATTTAGTATGAAACTCTTAAGATGCACAGTGATGAAAGTATAGCTAGTTAATTCTTACGTATAGATGAGGTTGTCAATTGTATGAAGAGTCTGGGTGAATATATAAAGGAAGTTACCTTAATTGAGAAATTTTTTAGATCTGTCTGCTAAATTTGAATCAAAAGTGTCTGCCATAGAAGAAAAATGGGATCTGCAGACTATCATTATGACACAGCTTCACGGAATCTTAATTTCCTTTGAGATGAGAAAAGGAGGTCCATCAGATATGAGAGAAGCCGCATTTAAAGCTTCAGCAAAAGGAAAGGAAGAATACAATGAATCAAGACATATTATAGAAGAAGAAGATGAGGTAAACTTTGTTAAGAAGCTTCAACGGGGTTCCAGAAGATTTAAAGGTAAGATACCTTTCAAATGCTTTCCCTGTGGCAGATTCGGTCATTATGTTGCCAAATGTCCTCATAAAGATAAAAATGAAAAAGGGAAGGAATATGCAAAATGGAATAGAAAACAAGTTGTAAATAAAAGAAGTTACTATACTCATGAAGATAGTGATGGTTTATCAAATAGTGATGAAGATGAAAATAGTAATGACTATAGACTTCTAATGGCTTATGATGATGATAATTTTTGGGATGCTTTAGAAGAAGACGACCTTCATGAAGAAATTTCTAAACTCAAAATCTGTTTAGAAGAAAATAATATGATTATAGATACCTTGACATACCAATTTGCTGAAAATGAAAAACACAATGAAAAACTAGAATGTGAAATTGTGCGTATAAGAAAGGATCTTGAGAAAACGAAATCTCTCAATCTTAGATTTGCTAAAGGATTAGAAACCTTAGATGAGATTATCAAAGTGTAGCGTTCTCCTCTAATAAATACAGGTCTTGGATATACTGAAGAAGCATCTCAAGCTCAGAAGTCGTCAACCTCCACTAAAAGCTATCTTGATGCAGCAAAGACCAGTGAATAGTATGACAATCGTCAGCAAAGGCATAAAGTAGATCACCAGGTAAATCAGACTCAATTCATTCCAAGGATGAAGAGAAACCACAACCAATCTCAGATAAATCATACTCAATTTGCTCCAAATATGAATATCAATAGAAACTACAATCACCAGGTCAACAGATTCGATAGCCGCAGGAACTTCTTTAATGGGCAATGTTTTTCATGTCAGAATTTTGGACACAAAGATGCTCAATGTGTTGTTTACAAAACCATCATGACTAGAGAAGCACAAAATCAAAGGAATGTAACAGGGGTCAAGAAAAATTCCTATAATAACTTTTCTCTTCTTGAAAATGAAATAGAATGCTCAATCTGTAACAACTTTGGTCATGAAGAATCTGAATGCGGGAGAAAATTTCGGCAATCATCTCAAAAGGAGAAAACTCCATTAAATCCCAAGATATGGAGGAGCAAAGAATCTCAAACAGAAAGATGTCATATAGCCTTGTATGCAAAAGGACAAGAAAATCAGTGGTACATCGACAGTGTATGCTCAAAACACATGACAGGTGACAAAGAAAAACTTCACTCATATAATGCCTTAGAAAAAGAAAAGAATGTCTCATTTGGAAACAACACTCCTACTGTCATAAAAGGTAAAGGATTTGTTTTCTTGAAAGAAAAGGTTAAAGCTGGAAATGTTATGTATGTAGACGGTTTAAAGCATAACCTGTTGAGTATCAGCCAAATGTGTGATCAAGGAAATGAAGTGGTGTTTCAATCAAATGGATGTGTTGTTCATGAACTTGATACAGGGGAGACCATGATCAAAGGTACGAGAACTCCAAACAACTTATCATTCTCAAGGGAGGAGAACAATAGTGTTATCTAGGCAAAAAATGATGAAAACTAGCTGTGGCATAGAAGATTGGGACATCTAAGCTTTTCTCAGATAAGAAGAGCATGCAGATTCAAGGTTGTTCATGATCTTCCAAATATTAGCATCCATGAAAACACAATATGCAAACCATGTCAATTCGGTAAGCAAACCAAAGCTCACTTCATTGAAAAAGAAGGGTTAGCTAGTAAGCCTCTTGAACTTGTTCATACTAACTTATGTGGACCATCAAGGAAAAAGTCACCTCATGGAGAAGAATACTTTATTTTGTTCATTGATGATTTTTCCAGAATGTGTTGGATAGGTTTGCTAAAGCATAAATACGAAGCATTTGAAAATTTCCAAGCCTTCAAAGCTTTGGTTGAAAATGAATCAGATCGTAAAATCAAATGCCTCAGATCTGATCGAGGAGGGGAATTTACCTCAGATGAATTCTTTGACTTTTGTGAACAACATGGAATAAAAAGGCAATTCTCCACCGCAAGGACTCCTCAGCAAAATGGAGTGGTAGAAAGCATGAACAAAACTTTTCAACAAATGGCTTGAACTTTGTTAGATGAATCTAGAACTCCTACAACCTTCTGGGGTGAAGTTGCATTCGCCGCTGTAACTATTCTCAACCAAGCAAATGTTCAGGTAAATAGCACTCAAACTCCACATGAACTTTGGTATGGTAAGACTCCTACTGTAAAATACTTTAAAGTTTTTGGAAGCAAATGTTATATCAAAAGGACTGACGAAAAACTTGGTAAATTTGAGCCCAGAGTAGATGAAGGTATCCTTCTTGGTTACTCTTCCCGAAGTAAAGGATATAAATTTTGTAATAAAAGACTTCAGAAATTTTTTGAAAGTATTGATGTTGTAGTTGATGAAGCAAGCAAAAATCCAAAACAAACAAAAACAGAAGATTATGACAATGAAGAAGATGGGGAGTATTTTCCCACATCAAATCACGATGATATTGAAGAAGAAACCAATGAAGCACCTGAAGAAGAGATAACGGTAGAAGAAAATACTTTGTCCATGTATGTTTAGAAAAATCATCCAGAAACTCAAATTTTAAGGGAAAAGGAGGCAGGTGTACAGACAAGAAGAACCATTACAGAAACCTGAAGCTATCTAGCATTACTATCCTCCACTGAACCTCAAAATGTAAATGAAGCGTGCAAAGCTAAATGTTGGTTCAAGGCCATGAATGATTAACTTGAGAAAAATGAAAAGAATAATACTTTAGAATTAGTTCCTAGACCTCATGATAAAAATATTATAGGAACTAAATGAATATTCAAAAACAAGTTGAATGAAAATGGAGAAGTCATTAGAAACAAGGCCAGACTTGTTTGTAAAGGGTATGCTCAACAAGAAGGTATAGGTTTTGAAGAAACTTTTGTACTTGTTTCTAGACTTGAAGCCATAAGGATGTTTCTTGCTCTTTCTAGCTTTCAGAAATTCGAAGTATACCAAATGGATGTAAAATCTGCTTTCCTTAACGAAGATTTAGAAGAAGAAGTTTACATTGAACAACCAAAAGGATTCAATCTTGGAAATGATGCAAAACTTGTGTGCAAACTCAAAAAGGCTTTCTATGGTCTGAAACAGGCTCCAAGGGCCTGGTATTACCGTCTTGACAAATATCTACACCAATAAGGTTTTTCAAAAGGTTCAACAAATAGCAATCTATATACAAATATTGACACTGATAAATTGCTAATCATTGTTGTTTATGTTGAGGATATCATTTTTGGTAGCAAAGAAGAATCCATGAGTCAGAATTTTGCTTTAGTAATGCAGTAAGAATTTGAAATGTCCTTGCTTGGTGAACTTACCTATTTTCTTGATCTACAAGTTCAACAAAATAAAGATGGTATTTTTCTTTCACAAACCAAATATCTCAAACAGGTCTTGAAAAGGTACGGCATGGAAGATTCCAAACCTGTATGTACCCCAATGGTAACAGGATGCAATCTCAACTCAAATGATGAATCAGCAGCAATACATCAACCAACCTACAGATCCATGATTGGCAGACTGCTTTATCTAACAAGTACCCGACCTGACATCATGCATGCAATAGGAATAGTTTGAAGATTCCAAGCAAATCCAAAGGAATCACACCTTCAAGCAGTCAAAATAATTTTCAACTATCTTCAAGGAACACAGAACTTTGGTTTATGGTATCTTAGAGATACAAATCTCACTCTCCATGCATTAACAGATGCAGATTGGGCAGGAAGTGTTGATGACAGAAAAAGCACTAGTGGTGGTGCATTCTATATGGGTTCTAGGTTAGTGTCTTGGTTCAGCAAGAAACAAAGTTCAATTGCGCTATCTACAGCTGAAGTAGAATATGTGGTTGCCGCAACTTGGTGCACACAACTACTTTGGATGATGCAAACCTTGCAAGACATTCAAATCACATGTACTCCACCCATCTCCATTCTATGTGATAATACAAGTGCCATCAGTATTTCAAAGAATCCAATCATGCACTCTAAGGCCAAGCACATACCCATCAAATACCATTTTCTACGTGAACAAGTGCTTAAACAAAAGGTCAAATTCGAGTATGTTCCCTCCAAAGAACAGGTTGTTGATATATTCACTAAGCCACCGCCCAGAGAGACATTTGAATATCTCAAACAAAAGTGTGGAGTAGTTGCTGCATCATCATGCTGTTAAATCCATTTTTTTCAAAAAAAGGCTATTATACGCATGTTTCATGAACTATAGTCACGTACATACGTGGGTTTCTATGGGTAAAGGAGCGTATATGTGTTTCATACAAGAAAAACAGTGGGGCAAGATCTGATATGGGTGCTCTGATTAATATCGATGATTAATGTCTATATGCTATGCTCATTAATTTTATCTGACTGACAAAGATGCCTTGATCATTGACCTGTTAACAATGCATAGGTAGCACAGGTTCAGGGGGAGCATTAGCCTTCATATTCATTTAGCATTGTTGGCATTATGGTTGCTGATTCGAGTTGTGGCTTCAAATATTTATACCATTTGTTACTCAATTCATGTAAAATTATAGGAAGTGATATGAGTCCTCTTGGACAAATGATGTAATATTTTTTGTTTTTGTCATGTATAAACAATTGGTATATCCCCACTTGGTTGGGTGGATGAGTCAAATTTGGTATATCCCCACTCGGTTGGGAGATGGATGTATGTATGAGTCATTGGTGATAGGAAGGTCATCCTCACATAGTTGAGTTATAAAGTCTTGTTATTCTTTTAGAAAATATTTTTTTTTGCATATGGAAAGCTTAATAAGAGATTTCAACATGTACTCAAGGGGAGCATGACTAGCATAATGTATGTCAAAGGGAGAAATTATCTTGGTCCACCCTTTGCCCTTGATGTCAAAGGGGGAGAGTGACTTGGTGTTGTTGTTGCCATCAAGTCCAAAGGGGGAGATTGTTGGCATTATGATACAGGTGTTGTCCTTGATGGCAACTCACTTAGATGAAATATCACAGTGCAGCATGTCAACAACATAGAATTACAAATCAGGCTACAGAGAATGAAGAAAGAGAGGTATACGCAGGTTCACCTTGACCAAGCTATGCATACACACAGGTTCACTGAACACAAGTAACGTATACGTACACATACACTTTCACAGAAGGAAAAGTGCGTATATGTTTGAAAACTAAGTTTTTGGTCCGAGGTATTTGTTCCAAGGTATTTTGATCCATGGTATTGGTCCAATGTATTTGGTCTGAGATATTGACCCTAGGTATTTGGTCCAAGGTATTGGTCCTGAGTGGTTTTGATCCATGGTATTGAGAAAGGCCTAAAACTATATAAGGAGGAGAAGATCATTAGGCCAAGGTGTGCAAGTATCAAATATCTGATGAAGTGTGAGATCTAGTATGCAGGTTATTGGCTTATGATGCTTTGCTTGATCTGAACCAAGGATGAACCTTAGCGGTTGATGAGGGATAAGATCTAATGATGGATCGGGATCTTAAGGCTTGAATTGAATTATCATTATATGGTTTGATCATGTATAGTCTAGATCTGAATACTAATGCATGTGTTATTCTATAAATGTTATGATCTGGGTATAACTGAAGTCTGGAATAGCTGCAAAATTATGATTTAATAATACAGATGTGTACGTTTGTTGGCTTTGATAAAAGCACGTATACACGCTGGTTCAACACATGGAAGTAGCGTATACCTTATGAAGTATGTTTCAGTTGTTTTTGTTTGTTGTTGCAGAGTTCTGGGTTCTGTTTTGGGTTCTAGTGACAGTGTTCTGAATGATCAGATTTAGGTTATGATGATTGATTTTCAGTGATTGGTTGATGCAGATGTGCTTGATGATTACATTGCAGTTATGATGTTGTTGATGGGTCTAGTATGAAAATTGAATGAAACATGGCCTTCAAATTGTGGTGTTGTGTTCCAGGAGTATCCAGTCTGAAAATTCATGAAACGTGGTCACTGGTAGAAGAGTGGAGTTTTCTGTAGGTCGGCACCTACGTACTAGTAAACAAATTGGCTAGTACAAGAGCTAGGGGGTTGTAGCTCCCTTCCAGTAGAAGCTGGAGAACAAGAAAAGGTTGTAACCTTATGCAGGTAGAAGCCTGCGTACTGGTATGAGTTTGCACCACTACAAGATTGTAAACATATATTCTTATTATTAAAAGAAGACAAAGATGACAGCAGCAGGTGGTTTTTATCCACATTGGTTTCCACCTTATATCTTGGTGTTAATGTGTGATGCTTATGTGTGATGCTTTATTCTGCTTTCACTGCACTATCTGATAAATCTTTAATATACCGGTTAAAGTTCAATACATGATAAACTGTCTAAATCAAAATTTCTCTGCATATACGCTGGTTGCTTTAAGTACAGTCGTGTGTACACGCTAGTTCACTTAGCTGAAGTAGCGTATATAAATCTATTTGGGAAATTAAATTATTGATCTGATAATACTGATTTCACCCCCCCCCCCCCTCCTCCCCCTCTCAGTATTATTTCCAAAAATGTTCATAGTGACATCAAATATGGGTTGGAAGTGGAAACATGTCATTTTTGTGGAGATCTAGATTTTTTTAGATAGTTATCTACTTTTATAACAAAGTTCCTTTTAGTTATATGAAATTGGTAATGCAAAAGTCAATTTTTTCTATCGATTCAAATTTTAAATGAATTTTAACAATATGTGTTGATTTATATTTACACAAAGATCTCAACACTATTGTTGCACCATATATAAATATTGGATTATGGTAAAATTATACTCATCATTGAAATCTCTATCAAGCTCTTATCACATTTGTGATTGGAAAGAGGATCTATTTATTACAATATTAACTTACTCATGCCTCTAGAGTTATTCTTTGCTTGCAGAATCCAAATTAACATTAACAATTTGTTTTCTACATGATACATCACAATGTGAAAAACCACATTGCATAAAAGATCTTCTCCATGTGACACACTGCATTCTCACATAATCAACAAATGTTCAAATCCTTAAACATTCCAATAGCATTATCCAATCTTTATTGATGTAACAACCATGTTCCCTCTACATTTGAATATGAACGAGTAAATCCACGAGTCTTACTATTTCCTTAGCCTAAAAGTGATGTTAACATCCAACTTATGAGTTGCAGTAAGCATTGTTACCATATTCTACAAAGAAATCCATATACCTTCACAATTTCCCACATTTGTGGATCTAAACAATTCTAAATTTGTTCCAAATCCACCTATACAAAGATGTGGTCATACTCAAATCCCACTTCAAATGGCTTGGGCATTAAAAATACATAAATTTGAAGTGATGGCATTACCAATATTTACAAGTGAATAAAGTGTAATCATGTTTAAATACCATATGTTTTACTATCATAGCTTTCGTATCTTGCACTGAAAACACATTGGAAATTTTGCCAAAGTTGCGACTTCACATTGTTCTACATTTCAATGGGTTTTACCAAGGCAACACCCTTTTATGGCATTCTTATTGCCCCCTTTGGGAGAAATTTCTCATTTAAGAAAAATCCAACTTTTCATCATTATAAAGTGGTTAAAGTGCCATTTGAAATTGAGAAATATGTACATTTATGTAGAAGTGATTATAGGAAGCTTGTTGAATCGACCTATCTTGCATATTGGTGTTAAAGTGCCATTTGAAATTGAGAAATAAGTACATTTATGGAGAAGCGATCATAGGAAGCTTGTTGAATCGACCTATCTTGCACATTGGTCAAATCAATGGTTTGACTTTTTAGACAATCACTTATGAGTTATCGACAATGCTATTTATGGTGAACCACTTCTACACTCAATTTGCTTAAAGAATAAACAATATCATAATATTATTCTTGGAAACTGGGATGCCACCAACATATTGGAAAATGTCTTTCTATATTAACCATAAACATCTTTATTATTATTATTATTATTATTTGGAATGCCCCTAAATATTTATATTCCACTCCCAAAAGCTATTCATATCTAATGATATTAGTCTTTGAGATTTAGACTTAATGAAACACTATCAGTTAAATTAAAATATACCAAATATTTATTATATTTAAATTTTTGGATGAAAAGAAAAAAAAAACTATAATCACCATGAAGTTAATATAAAAAATACAAACGCAAAGATACTTACCATTTCTCATATTAACAAAGTTAAATAGATGTAAAGCATAATTTAAAAATGGCAATCAATAATAAATAGTGTATTCAATAATTGCTCTTCAACACTACAACTCTATGTAATCTTATATTTTTAATAGGATCAATGAAAAGTTGATACTTTAATAAAGGTCTCAATTTGATTAAGTGATTAAGATTCCAAATGTTTAATATTTAAACATAATAATGATCCATACAAAATGATGGAAGATAAAGATTATGAATTGGATGGTTATATAATATATGATTTATATAATTTATGTGTTTATATTTTATGTATGATAAATTAAAAGATCATTAAACTAGATAAAACATATACATATATTTTAATAAAATTTACCTATACATATAGTTTAATCAATTTTAAAAATACAATAAGAAAATAAGGAATTTGATTCATAAGTGACAATTCTATTTGATACTTATTTCCACTCCTATAAAATATATGCATTAAATTATTCTTCCTAAGTCTCGTTATAGTAATAAACATATCTCGAGGCTTTCATAATACTAATTAAGAAAAACAAAAGCTACGATTAAAGTATTATTTAAACTCTTTAAACTTTTTTTATTAATTTAAGAAACATGCCCAATATCTTTAAAGAAAGGATTGCATTGCACTTTCAACATGGGATACCCATTCAACCAAAATTACTTGATTTCATCTTTTCATTAAATGTCTATGATCACATAGTTAAGTGATAATGACCACCTAGATAAAGATTAAGTTAAAAAAACCACTGTTCTAGTGAAGATTCATAATTATTTTTGCTTATTGTTGGGAGAAACATGTCTTAAAGATCTCATGGTTGAAGGCCTTGCATATTATATATTGTTAGTAGATTATGTAATAATTTTGAGGTGTGTAATTTTTTTTATCAAAATCATCATGATAGCATGTTATAATTTTTTATAAGCTTAAATAACAACTCTAATAAGTATATCTAAATTGAAATCCTATTTCATTCATTGAATGTGTTTATAGAAATTCATATTTATAAAATGTTAAAAATAATAATTATTTATATAAAAAATTATTAAAAATAAATAAAAAAATATTTCTCAATCATTTTTCAAAAAACTTCTTAAATTAAATTTTCCTTCGGCTTAAATTAAATTTTCCTCCAACTAAACCCAATAAATATCTTTTTCCAAAATTATCTAAAACTTTCTCTCGCCATCTTACAATAACCTCTACAAAATTATAAAAATTATACTACAAAACTTAGTTAAGTAAAACAAAAATTGTAGTTGAGTGTTTTTAGAATATTTCATTAAAGATTTATTATTTTTAACTTATTGTTTCAAGAAATATGTTCTAAGGCTTTGAGAGAGTTAGGACTACATCTCATATCACAATTTTTCTTTAATTTATATAACAAGCTTGACTTTGATTTATATAACAAGCTTCAGGAGTTTGTTTAGGGTTACCAAAGTCATTCATATAAAAAAAAAAAAAGTAAATATAAATTTATATTTCATTTAATATGTATATATAACTTAAAACAAAGAATAATACAAATATAACTTTTAT
This sequence comes from Pinus taeda, assembly GCA_000404065.3. NCBI lineage: Eukaryota > Viridiplantae > Streptophyta > Pinopsida > Pinales > Pinaceae > Pinus > Pinus taeda. Next base: position 21,378 of record APFE030891763.1, read on the forward strand.
AACATCGCTTTTAACGAGATAGTATTATATAAAGAAGATATTAATATAATAAAATAATAAACATCTAAGTGATATATTATAATAGAGTAACAATAATCTAAGATTTTTATATATGAGATGGACACCCATTAGGATTTTCTCGTTGGCTTAAAGTAGTATATATTTATTAAAAAAAACAAATCTAAGAATACATATATTTAAATAAGAATAAATTTTTTTTAAATCAAAAATAAAATTTAGAAATGATATATATTTTATAAATTAAAAAATACAATTTATTAAATTAAATCTCTATTGTCCAATAAACTGTAATTAAAAATAATTATTATAACTATAAAATTAAATTAAAAAAAAATACAATCTTGGGTAATTAGGTTGATAGGTTCTTTTTTTAATTAGTTAACCTTGAAGTTTTTGTCTACTTTTTCGTCTGTGTTGGACACCTAATCCTCAATGGGTTAGTGTGGAAACCGAATGGACAAAAGGAGTCCAAGGGACCTTGGATGTGAATCCCAACGGTCACGTAATGTACTATAAATGTATATCATTTGTCAATAAAAATTGTATTGCATGTTTTATCTTTCATATCTCTCTTGTTGTCCATGTGTGTTTAACATGGTATCAGAGCGGGCGATTGCTGGTCCTGCTCCATTTTGAGCCACTTGTTTTGTGGTCTCTATATATATGTCAGTTCTGCGTTACCTAACCTCTATCTGCCATATTCCTTTTACCTGGCTCTATGTCAGCTAGAAAGTGTCTGTCCATGAATGTTTCTCTGTTTGCCATATACCATTTATAAAACCTGCGCCCTGCTCTTCTATTGTGCTGTCATCCTGCCCTGATTTGAAACGTTTGCGCTGTCATACTGTAAATAGTTGAGCGCTGGCCTGACATTGAAACGTTTGAGCGTTGTCCTGACCTGAGCGCTGCCCTGCCCTGAGCATTGTCCTCACTCAGCGCTGCCTCTGCTGCAAACTCACTATTGATGGTATTCATTGTGGATTGCTTGTCATATCAGCGAAAATTATAATCGCAATTTGCACTATGATTGAAATTGATGGTTGAGTTACGTTGTTCCATGGACCACAGTACTGATTGAATGATAGCGCATATGCATAGTTCTTTCCAGTCCCGCATTTATTCAATTCCTTTCCAGTGCTGCGATACCACCTCTCGATCGCTCGACCTTACGCCTCTGCTCGATCTTGGACATATGGGAATCTGTTTTTCTCCATAATGTCCTGACTGTCAAGCGTTTCATATTAGCACTGTCGTGTTCCGCACACACAGTTGAACGTTGGATGCTGGACGCTGTCACATTTTTTAATTGAACACTGGTTCTGTCAGGTTGAAACGTTGTGTTCATTGAAATCTCGCCGCACTTAATTGAGCGTTGTGTTCATTGTTACGCCCCCGCTTGTCCGTCAATCACACCGTCTGTGGGAACCGACCCACAACCATCTCATAAAGACTCGGTTGGGAGCTAGAAGACTCGGCATCATGCCATGTCGATTTTCTGCGATGTGACCGTTCACCTGAACCATTCTTCTACCGGGCGTTTGTCTCAGGCCATGAGATACGATGTTTATATATGAGTTTTGAGTAATTGGGTTTCTCAATTTTGGTATTTGATGTGTGGGCTTACCTGGAAAAATTTCCAGAGGTAAAAGCTGACGGGCCTTATGCCATCCATTACACCGTCGGGGATAGGATACTCGGATGTCCGTCGGTTGTTGGAATGTCAGCGAGCTTGATCTTAAATAAAAGTGGAATGATCCGGGAAAGAGAGAGTGCATCGATGCCGTTGAATATCACTGTGCACACGATCGATAAGTAAAAATATCTGATAACTTTCCTCCCTTCATCTTCGCTTTACCTTGGATCTCAGATTCAACTGTTTCTCTTCTGCGACCCTTGAAAGGGCGACCGTGAAGGATCAGAAGGGTGGATTGAATAGCGCGAAAATTAATCAAGGCCATAATTGAATTAATTGGACATGGCCACTTTGGGCGTTCTGCTACTGCAATTTAGTTTAATGGGAATGGCAAGCATGGGCCTTTTCCTTTAATCACTAGTTCTTGTACTACAGTTTTAGCCGGCAAGGATATTTGCTATCCTCTCGACAAAACAAGAGGACAAGAGGTTGTTTATGACGTTCAATAGATGAATAATTTTTTGTATGATTGTTGTTGTGTACTTACATAGATGGAAGTTTATTAGCGTTGTATTTTGTTTTGCTCAACTTCAAATGGAGAAAACCTGCTCTTCTTTCTAAAGTTATTTACAATAACAGCCATTTTTAGATTGTTGGAAGTTAGTCTTTTGGTAGCCATCCCATCGATTTGTTATTAACAGTCGGAGGAGTCAAGTTTCCAACATTAGTGAAAGAGGATGGGATAGCTTGAAGCTGGTAGAATAAGGTGATTATTTGAGACAATGGACAAATGAACATTATCTGAACTGTATTGACAGCTTGAACTCTTCCAATGTACTTATTGTTTGTTGGCATACAATAGAGGAATTTATTTGACAGCCGGACATAAAGGAGAATCAATTTTCAAGGAAATATTTATTTCTTGCAAAGGATTATCAATTGAGTAGATTTCCCTCCTATCATCGGGCACATTTAATTTTGAAGAATATTGCATTATTAGCAATTTTCCTTTACAAGTACATTTGTGATCATTTGTTGACTTGAGTTGTTTAAATAATGAAAAAAATTCATCGATTATTGGAGTTATTGAGAACTCTAATCATATCAACTGCTGACAACACAGTGCAAATCAGGAAAGACACTCTCTATGACATTCAGACATGCCTGCATAATGTACAGGAAAATATTGAGTTTTTGCAGCTTGAGACAAAGCTACAGCAAGAAGAACTACAGCAATGGAGTCATCATTTCTGAACCTGTTTCTGTTCAGAAGATTGAAACAAACTCCCATAAACACAAGTCAATAATGTTACAGTTCATTCCAAATAAAAGCAGCTTTGTACATTGCAGATTGAAGGAAAACTCAGTCTGCACTTCCCAAGCCCATCATCAGACCTTGGGAACAGCTTGTCCACAACAAGCACAGAACCGGTCTTGGTTATGAAAAGGACTTGTCCTTTCATATTCCAGACTACTCAAAACCCATTCAGTTTCAGAGTGCTAGTTTCATTCATGACAGTTCACCTGCTCCTCATGATAGTTCAGCGTCAGCTATTCCAGACTTTGCCCCTCTTCCACAACAACAACAACAACAACAGGTCATGAAATGCCAACACTGTGATCGAGTTGGCCATCTGAAAGATCACTTTTTTGATCTTCGTCCATGTAAGCACTGTCATAAAACCAGTCATTCTTCACACAAATGCTTCAGAAACAAACGTCCTGCAAGAACAAAGATTCATCTAAGATGGATCGCTTCTTGGCAATGGGCATCAACAGCCAAGAAGATATTCCAAACACATGTCAGAACTTGTTCTAGAGTATTAAACAATCTTTCAGTTGAGTTTTCTCCATCATCTCACCTTGTATCTGACAAGGGGGCAAATGATGGTCATCTACAAGCTTCAAAGCCACATCAAGCGAGCTTGAGCCACAACCTACCACACCAGTTTCAGAGTTGTAGCCAGAGACAAAGATGCCCGTGAACATGCCTTCAGTGGGTAATCTGGGACACTTCCTCTAGCAGAAGACTTCAGCTTCTTGCCAGTTTCGGAAGAATTCCAGGAACAAAATTCAGAACACTTCCTCTAGCAGAAGACTCCAGCTTCTTGTCAGCTTTGGAAGAGTTCCAGGAATTGCATTAAGCATTCCAGAGTTGTTGGTCATCCTTAAACCATAACAGGTTGAGACTTCCCTTTTCAGGTTGAAGTTCTCCCTTTTATGTGGGGTGAGACCTTCCTTTATTGGTTGAAGGTTTCCCTCTTCAAAAAAATAGGAGCACTTCCTCTAGCAGAAGACTCCAGCTTCTTGCCAGTTTTGGAAGAGTTCTGGGAACTGCACTAAGCGTTCCATTGTTGGTGGTCATCCTTAAACCACCGCCCTTTATACCAACACTTCAGAGAGCACATTCAGCCTAGTGTTGCCATGCATTTTTGCACATTTTGTATTACAGCTCTCTTCTTGGACTCATACATAACCCTTCGGATTAAGGGGGGGGAATGTTGGACACCTAATCCTAAATGGGTTAGTGTGGAAGCTAAAGAGACAAATCAGTCCAAGGGACCTTGGGATGTGAATCCCAACGGTCACCATATTGTACTATAAATGTATATCTATTGTTAATAAAATTGTAATGCAAGCTTTATCTTTCCTATTTTGTTCTCGCTCCCATGTGTGTTTAACAAAACCAAGACTTGGAATTTGTTCACGACCTTCATTAGGATTTTGGCTCAAATGGATTTTAATTTCAACATCTAAGACTTTGCAGAAATAAAGTTATAGCGACGATTCCACGATAACTACTTTTGGAGGATATATGAGATTTCTTTTTATAGAGTTGAGAGGGGCTTCTATAGAGAATGTTGGAGGGATTTTAGGAGCTTAAAAAATTATTAATTATTGACTATTAAATGACCAAAATCAATGATAAATGCCATGCCACAACCCCATGGGGTTTTAGCCCACTATTTGGGGTTACTAACTTCAATCTTGAATAACTTACAAACCGTGAGGAATTACGAGGAGAGCTATGTACCGACAGAAAGATGTTTTTGAGTAGAGTATTCCTATAATGGTTATGAGATGAGAAACCATGAATGGTGATGTCTAATGTGCCATAGAATTTCAGGGTCATCCTTGGTGCTGCTTGGGTTGACATCAATGAAAATCTCAAATCATCTTTAGATCAACAAAGTTGATGTCCGCAGATCCTTTTTTGAACCCTTGTTGTTGTAGATATTTGTCAAGGCAATAATACCAAGCCCTTGGAGCTTGTTTCAGTCCATAAAGAGCCTTTTTGAGCTTGCATACAAGCTTTACATAATTTCCTAGAGTGAATCCTTCTGGTTGTTCAATATAGACTTCTTCTTCTAACTCTCCATTAAGAAATGCAAATTTTACATCCATTTGATACACTTTGAATTTCCAAAAACTTGAAAGAGCAAGAAACATTCTTATGGCTTCAAGTTTGGCAACAAGTGCAAATGTTTCTTCAAAGTCTATACCTTCTTATTGATAATACCCTTTACAAACAAGTCTTGCTTTATTTCAAATAACCTCTCCATTTTCATTCAATTTATTCTTGAATATCCATTTTGTTCCTATAACATTTTTATCAAGAGGTGTAAGAACTAGTTCACAAGTATCATTCTTTTCAATTTGGTCAAGTTCTTCATTCATTGTCTTAACCCAACATTCATCTTTGCTAGCTTCATTAACATTCTGTAGTTCTATGAAGGATAGTAATGCTAGATAACTAGAAGTTCTTGCAAGAGTTCTTCTTGTCTGTACTGCAGACCCTTTTTCTCTTAGAATTTGAGATTTTGGATGATTCTTTTGAACATACCTGGATGGATTCTTTCCCTGTCAGTTGTATCTTTTTCTGATGCTTCATTGGTTTCTTCCTCTATATCATTTTGATTTGATATAGGAAGGCATTCACCATCTTCCTCATTGTCATCATCCTTTATCTATTATGGATTTCTGCATGCTTCATCAATTACTACATCAATTCATTCAAAAAATTTCCGAAGTCTCTTGTTATAACATTTGTATCCTTTACTTCTGGATGAATAACCAAGAAGAATTCGTTCATCTGCTCTGGGTTCAAACTTACCAAGTTTTTCAGTAGTCCTTTTGATGAAACATTTGCTTCCAAAAACTCTAAAGTGTTTTACAGTAGGAGGCTTACCATACTAAAGTTCATATTGAGTTTGATCACTATTTACGCAAACATTAGCTTTGTTGAGAATAGTCACGACAGTAAATGCAGCTTCACCCCAAAAGGTGGCAGGAGTTCCTAATTCATCAAGCATAGCTCGAGCCATATGTTGAGCTATTATGTTCATTCTTTCCACTACGCCATTTTGTTGAGGAGTTCTGGCAACAAAGAATTGCCTTTTTATTCCATATTGTTCACAAAAATAAAAAAAATCATCTGATATGAATTCTCCCCTTCGATTAGATCTAAGACATTTGATTTTTCGATCTGATTCATTTTCAACTAAAGATTTGAAGGCTTTAAAATTTCCAAATGCTTAATATTTATGCTTTAGTAGACCTATCCAACACATTCTAGAGAAATCATTAATGAATAAAATAAAGTATTCTTCTCCACGAGGTGACTTTTTCCTTATTGGTCCACACAAATCAGTATGGATGAGTTCAAGAGGCTTACTTGCTCATCCTTCTTTTTCACTGAAATGAAATCTGGTTTGCTTACTGACTTGACATGGTTTTCATATGGTATTTTATGGGATTTCGATATCTGGAAGATCACGAACCGCCTTGAACCTACATGCTTTTCTTATTTGAGAAAAGCTTAGATGCCCCAATCTTCTATGCCATAACCAGTTTTCATCTGTTTTGCTTAGATAACATTGTTCTTGTCCTCCTTTCAGTATGAATAGATTGTTTGGAGTTCTTGTACCTTTGATTACGGTCTTTCCTGTATCAAGCTCACGAACCACACATCCGTTTGATCAAAACACAACTTCATTTCCTTAATCACACATTTGACTGACACTCAACAAGCTATGTTTTAAACCATCAACATACATGACATTTCCAGCTTTAACTTTTTCTTTCAAATAAACATAACCTTTACCTTTAATGACAGTTGGTGTGTCATTTCCAAAGGAGTCATCTTTTCCTTTTCTGAAGCATTATATGAATGAAGTTTCTCTTTCTCACCTGCCATGTGTTTAGAGCATCCGCTGTCAATGTACCACTGATTTTCTTGTCCTTCTACAAACAGGGCTATGCCACATTTTTCTGATTGAAATTCCTTATTTCTCCATACTCTGGAATTTGATGATGTTTTCTCCTTTTGAAGTGTTGGCCAAAATTTGCTCCTACATTCAAATTATTCATGACCAAAGTTATTACAAAACGGACATTCAATATCATCTTCGAGAGGAGAAAAGTTATTGTAACAACTTTTCTTGATTCATGTTACGTTCCTTTGATTTCGTGCTTCTCTAGTCATGATAGTTTTGTAAGCAACACATTGAGCAGCGTTATGCACAAAGTTATGGCATGAAAAGCATTGACCATTAAAAAAGTTTTTGTGATCGTAGAATCTTTTGGTATTGTTTACCTTTTGGTTGATGCTTCTATTGATGTTCATCCTTTGAGTAAATTGAGCATGATTAACCTTATAAGTACTTTTAGGCATTTGTTGACGATTGACATACTGTTCACTGGTGTTTGTTGCATCAAGATAGCTTCTGGTGGAGGCTGATGGCTTTTGTGATTGGGATGATTCTTCAATGTATCCAAAACCTGTCTTTATAAGAGGAGAACGTTGAACCTTGATGATTTCATTTAAAGTTTCTGATCCTTTAGCAAATCTAAGAGTAATAGATTTTGTCTTCTCAAGTTCTTTTCTTACACCCATAATTTAACATTCTAGTTTTCATTGTGTTTTTCTCTTTCAGTGAGCTGATGTGTCAACGTGCCTATGATCATATTCTTTTCTTCCAAACAAATTTTGAGTTTAGTGATTTCTTCAAGAAAGTCTTCCTCTTCTAAGGCATCCAAAAAATCATCATTGTGATAAGCCATGAGTAGTTTATAATCTTGTTCAGTTTCATCTTCATTACTATTAGATAATCCATCACTATCTTCATGAGTATAGTAACTTCTTCTATTAACAACTTGTTTTCTATAGACTTTTGCAGATTCATTTATTTTTTCATGATTATCTTTATGAGGACATTTTGCAGCATAATGACCAACTCTACCAGAAGTAAAGAATTTGAATGGTAGATTACCTCTGAATCTTCCGGAGCCCCGTTGAAGCTTGTTGACAAAGTTTATCTCATCTTCTTCTTCTAAAATATATCCTGATTCATTGTGCTCTTCCTTTTCTTTCCCTTTAGCTGAAGCTTTGAAAGTGGCTTCTCTCATATTTGATGGACCTCCTTTCCTCATTTCAAAGGAAGTTAGAATTCCATGAAGTTGAATCGCAACAATAGATTGAAGATCCTGCTTTTCTTCTATTGTAGATTGATCCAGGTGGCTCCAGACACATGCAGAAGTCCCAGAGGACTTAGAAAGAGTCAAAATTCAAAGTGGTTAGAACGCTCCCAAACTAGCACTAGATGGAAGTGTTCGTCGCCCTAATTCCAACAGTGTGAACGACACTCAAATCCGAGCTTGTATGAGGGAGATAGAGCCAGTCAAAGTTGTTTTCAAAGTTGGGCAGTGGGCCAGGTTTAAGTGTCCTACAAATTCCCCATCAACTGGCATGGGAACGAAATTGTTTCCTCTCTAATTTATCCAATACCCCTTATATTAGACAAAATAAAAAATGGCCTATATTGTTAAAAAAAAAAAAAAAAAAAAAAAAAAATATTAAAAAGATGGTGGGCCATGACCCACGACACCTCTATTGGACCCCAAACATTAAAATGATTTTTTAATTAAATATGGGTCGTCGGCCATGACCCCGTCGGGCCCCCAACCACCATACGACAACGGTCAAATAAAAACGCATATAAATATATGGAGTGGGAGGGCCACCTCTGTGGACCCGGCCCACACCCAACAACCATACGCCATGTGTTAGCAACTCTAGAGGCAACGGGGCTTGAACTCGTCCAACCAACCTGGTTGGCCCTTCACCCGGGCGCCTCCACTCAAACGGTCAAACCAAAACCGCACTGTAATATATATAACTGTTACGAAATATGAAACGCGCCCACCAAAATCGTTTCACACTAAAATTAATGCGTTGTATATATTTTTGGCAGGGGCGGGATTTGATCCCCCGATCTCCCGCCTTTGGTGCCAACGCCCAACCATTCCACCACGTGGTGCTCATGGAAAAATTTGTCGCCCATTTATATAAAAAAAACCTTTCAATTCATTTGCACAAGGGAGAAGAACGGGAATGGGGAGAGAACAGAGGTGTTGTGAATAGAGTTTCATACAATAGAACCATGATGGCATGCGTTTTGAGACAAAATTTTTGTAAAGAATCTTAAGACGCCAAAAAGATTCCCTAGAAGGTAAAAGTTCTTTTTGTCAGAATGTAATCAAGTTTATAGTCATTTTTCTCACATTTTCGCAGGGAACGCAATGGCTAGGTCGGATTTTCCTTTTGAGTAGCAACTCTGCAGATTCCGAGCCGAGGAGAATCTTCGAGAATCTTGAGGGAGTATTCTAGATTCCTTGGAGGCTGGAATTTCCCAGATCTAGAATGCAGCCAACTTTATACTCATTCTTCTCAAAATTTCGCAAGGATCCCAATGGTGAGATCAGTTTTCTGATTTGAGTTCCAGATCTCCAGTCAACCCAGAGGAGGGAATCTTTGGAGAATCGCGAGGGAACCTAAAAGATTCCTACAGGCCCAAATTTTGCCAATGTCAGAATTTATAAAACGGATAGTTGATTTTACACGTCTTGATGACACAAATTCAGTGATGTAGTCAGTTTTTACATATGAGCCTTTTAATTTTCGGCCATTTTCAATATTGGAGTTGCGGTGTCAGATTTCATAGTGTGGACAGTTGATCTTATGCCATGCGACGCCACGATTTCAATGGTGCATTTAGATCCAACATCTGAGTATTCTATTCGTCAGCCAACATCAGAGTTGAGGTATATGAAGTGTTTTTTTCATGTACTTCTTTGATCATTTGATGTGAGATGTACTATGCCATTTTGATTCCTACTTGATGTATGATGCAAAATCTTTGTGTCTATTTCATGTGAGATGTATTCATGATGGATTGTTATGTATGTTTTGATTGAGATCCCTTTGTTGCCATGATGGCGGGATACTCAGTGTCACCATGGGTGTTTTGGTTGAGATCCCTTTGATGCCATAACGGTGGGATACTCATTGTCACCATGTGTAAGTTTATGTCATGTTGATAGGAGGTCTGTTGGGAGTGATAGTTTCGGTAGCGGAATGTCTCGTGGAGAGACTTTACCACTCATATAGAGGGAAAATGTCCTTGTATGACAGACAACATAGTCCATGTACATCTTCACCATTTCCAGCACTGAATGAAGCAACCAACACCATCTTGACATCGGTTCTGGAGACGTAGTCCACACTAGACGAACTCCGTTATCAACATATTGTGTGTTTATGTTTCTGATTCTTGTTATGTTCCCTATTCTTTACAACATGAATATATGTTCCTTTGTGCTCTTTTAAATTCAATTCTAACAACATCACATAAGTAAAAGATCTTGGTTAAATCCGGAAGTTTAGTCAACTCGGATCAAGTTTGGTATTAGAGCGATCTTCGCATGGATGTGAATTGCGAACGTGAACAATGGCATGTGAAACAATGGAGGATGACAAACCGATGTACAAGACCATGCTCAAAGTGTCCGAAAAGGTGGAAATAATGTATGAAGCTCTAAAAAAAGAGACAGAGGAAAAGCAATGATTGCAGCTTCAGTTGCGAGCCACGGAAGAGGCCTTGAAAGAATTGAAGCACAACAACCAGAGTCTTCAAGTAGATAACACTGAATTGAAGATGCTTCTACAAGAAGAGAAAGAGGAGAAACATAGTTTTCTACGACATCTGCAAGCTAAGCATGAGGCCTTGGAAAAGATGCAGCATGACCCATGTGAGGTAAAAAGCAATTCTTCGAATTCATGTATGTTTCCTGATGATGATGTCGCTGTTTTTGAAAATCATACGACAAGAATTGGTTCCAAATTGCTGAAGAGAATGGGATATGAAGAAAAAGGCTTGGGCATTAATGGCCAAGGCATTGTCAACTCCATCAAAGTAGAGGAATTACCCTGTCAGGCAGGACTTGGGTATGTTGGCAAGGAAGTTAGGGAATTTGCCAAGGCAGCGAAAGAGCCACCAACAACAGATGATGAGAAGCCCTCATCAGTTCTTTCCAAATAGATAGTGGAGGTAAAAGATGTTGAGTCCCCTTTAGTTTCATCTTCACTAGTATGATTTTTGTTGGAAATGTGGAGATACCAATTACAGGGACAAACATGAGGCTTCTTACCAGGATGAGGTACAAGGAAGGAGAAGAACTTGGTGTTAATAACCAATGCATAACTTAGTCATTGGAGGTCATGCATAAACCTCAATTTGGAGGCTTGAAATACACCGAGGGAGAATGCTCGAAGGTGTCAGATGCTTCCGAGAAATTGTTGAAATCGTTGAGGAAAGAGAATGATGGGAACACATCCCCATCATCCCATGGCAGTGTCCATTGCAGGCAAAGAGTTGAGGCAAGCTCTCATCGCCATACTTACACCAGAGACAACAAGGAAATGTATAACAAGTCTCAATACTCGAATGTTCATTTCGATTACAATCATGTTGTTAATGATGGATGTAAAACATGGCATCTAAAAACATGTAATTTTTGTGGATTACATAACCATACATTTGTTGAGTGCTGGAAAAGAATAGTAGCATAGAAAAGGATGAGGCGTGAAAGATCCTCTCAACAACAGGTAAAGAAGAAAGTAAAGCAGATCTGGAGGAAGAAGACCTATTGTAGTCATTACAACAAAAGTGGTCATCAAAAGGCCACATGTTGGAGGCTCCATCCAGAGTAGTGCCATAAAGACAAAGCGTCGGTGCATGAACCAGTTGGAAAAGACGTTTGACAAGCAAAGCCACCACAGGGGGGTGACCCATTCACATTAACAAGTGAAAAATGGTTTATAGATGTGTTAGCTTGTCATGGTCATGCTTTTGTAAATCATTTGTTGCATTTTAAAATGTAAAAGTGATGATGTGTTTTCCATCACTTGTTAAGCAATAATTATGTCTAGTCTTATTTTGTGTTGCATGTTAAACTATGAAGGTGATGATGTGTTTTCCGTCACTTGTTAAAGAAACAATAGTGTTTGGCCTTATTTTTGTAAATCATGTGTTGCAGTGATGATGTGTTTTTCTTCACTTGTTGAAGTAACAATGATATGTAGGCCTTGTTTTCGTAGTTGGGGTATTGTTTCCATATTGATGTAAACTTGACCACCGAGTATGTGATATAAAATTGTGGCAAGTATGGGATGCTTGGGTCATTAGTTGGTCTTGTAAATCAATCATGTAATTTACAAAATTGTACTACAAGTTTGTAGATGTTGTAGGTGTCAACTCATCACTTATGGATCCGAAGGACAAAGGTCAAGGAGAAAGAAGGGTGACTTATCATATACTTGTAAGTGTATACGGTACAAAGAAGTTGCAAATTATTTTCATGCTTTTGGAGGACCAAAAGCTCCTCAGTGGGGAGGATTGATCTAGGTGGCTCCAAACACATGCAGAAGTCCCAGAGGACTCAGAAAGTGTCAAAATTCAAAGTGGTCAAAATCTCCCAAACTAGCACGAGATCAAAGTGTTCGCCACCTTGATTCCAACAGTGCGAACGACACTCAAATCCAAGCTCGTATGAGGGAGATAGAGCTAATCAAAGTTACATTCAAATTTGGGCAGTGGGACAGGTTTAAGTGTCCTACAAATTCACCATCAACTGGCGTGGGAATGAAATTGTTGCCTCTTTAATTTGTCTAATACCCCTTATATTAGACAAAATAAAAATATGGCCTATTGTTGTAAAAAAAATAAAAAAATATTAAAAATATGGCAGGCCATGACCCCAGCCACCTCCATCGGACCCCAAATATTAAAATGAATTTTTAATTAAATATGGGTCGGCGGACATGACCCTGTTGGACCCCCTACCACCATACGACAATGGTCATATAAAAACACATATAAATATATGGGGTGGGCGGGCCACCTTCGGTGGAACCGACCCACACCCAACCACCATGCGCCATGTGTTAGCAACTTTGGAGGTGGCGGGGCTTGAACTTGCCTGGCCAGCTTGGCCGGCCTGTGACCCGAGCGCCTCCACTCAAACGGTCAAACCAAAACTGCATGATAATATATATAATTGTTACCAAATATGAAAGGCGCCCACAGAAACCGTTATACAGTAAAATTAATGTGCCATGTATATTTTTGGCAGGGGCGAGATTTGATCCCCTGACCTCTCGGCTTTGGTGCCAATGCCCAAATGTTCCACCACGTGGGGCTCATGGAAAAATCTGCCACCCATTTATATAAAAAACCTTTTAATTTTGCACAGGGGAGAAGAATGGGAATGGGGAGAGAATGAAGTCGCAGAACGCGGAACGGAGGTGCCACAGAAAGAGTTTCATGCAGCGGAACCATGATTTTCAGTGCTAAGGTGGAACCATGATGGCACGCATTTCGAGACATAATTTTTGCAGAGAATCTTAAGATGCCAAAAAGATTACCTGGGAGGTAAAATTTCTTTTTGTCAGAATGTAATCAAGTTTACAATCATTTTTCTCAGACTTTCGCAAGGAAGACAATGGTGAGGTTGGAGTCACCCTTTGAGCAGTAGATTTTCAGATTCCCAGCAAAGGAGAATCTTGAAGGAATCTTCAAGATTCCTTGGAGGCTAAAATTTCCCAGATCTAGAATGCAGCCAACTTTATACTCATTATTCTCAGAATTTCGCAAGGATCTCAATGGTGAGATCAATTTTTTGATTTGATTTATAGATCTCCAATCAACCCGGAGGAGGGAATCTTTGGAGAATCACGAGGAAATCTAAAAGATTCCTACAGGCCCAGATTTTGCCAGTGTCAGAATTCAAAAAATGGATAGTCGATTTTACACCTCTCGATGACACAAATTCAGTGATGCAACTAGTTTTTGCATATGAGCCTTTTATTTTTCGACTATTTTCCATATTGGAGTGATGGTGTCAGATTTCAGCGTGTGGACAGTTGATCTTATGCCATGCGACGCCACGATTTTGATGGTGCATTCCGATCCAGCAGCTAAGTATTCTATTCGTCAACCAACATCAAAGTTGAGGTATATGAAGTGTTGTTTTCATGTATTTCTTTGATCATTTGTTATGAGATGTATTATGTTGTTTCGATTCCTGCTTGATGTATGATGCGAAATATTTGTGTCTATTTCATGTGAAATGTATTCATGATGGATTGTTATTTATGTTTTGATTGAGATCCCTTTGTTGCCATGATGGCGAGATACTCAGTGTCACCATGGGTGTTTTGGTTGAGATCCCTTTGATTCCATAATGGTGGGATACTCATTGTCACCATGTGTAAGTTTATGTCATGCTGATAGGAGGTATGTTGTGAGTGATAGTTCCGGTAGTGGAATGTCTTGTGAAGAGAATTTTCCCCTCATGTAGAGGGCACATGTCCTTGTATGACAGACAACATAGTCCATGTACATATTCACCATTTCCAGCACTGAATGAAGTGACCAACACCATCTTGACACCGGGCCCAGAGACGTACTCCACACTAGAGGAACTCCGTTATCAACGTCTCGTGTTATATGTTTCTGATTCTTGTCATGTTCCCTCTTCTTTACAACACACATATATGTTTCTTTGTGCTTTTTTAAATGCAATTCTAACAACACCACGAAAGTAAAATATCTTAGTTATATCCTGAATTTGAGTCAACTTAGATCACAGATACTTTTGACTCAAATTTAGAAGACAAGGATCTCAAAATTTTCTCTACTAAAGTAGACTCCTTTATTTCTTCACCTAGATTCTTCATACAATTAACAATCTCATCTACACACAAAAAGTAACTAGAAATACTTTCATCACTATGCATCTTAAGTGTTTCATACTGAATTTTGAGAGTTTGGAGCTTAACACATTTTACCTGGGAGTCTCCTTCATAGCTCTGAATTACTTTGTCCCATATCTCTTTGGTTGTCTTGAGTTGCATGACTTTGATGAATTCTAATTCTGACAGACTTCCCAATAAAGTATTGAATTCTTTGGCATTCATTTTGTATAACTTCTTACCTGTTGTATTTGTAGGTATTGCTGCTGGCAATTGGTATCCTCCTTCCACAATTTCCCAGACATCGGCTCCAAGTGACTGAAGATAGGCTCTGGCTCTTATTTTCCAATATACCAAGTTGTTCCATTGAAGATTAGTGGTCTGATAGATCCCATGCCTTTGTGGTTGTTCATCTTGAAAGATATCCCTTCAAGTGATCAAGCTTTTTCTGAAGGACTTGCTCTAATACCAATTGTTGGAAATAATACTAAGAGGGGGGGGGGGGGGGGTGAATCAGTATTTACAATTCGATAAACTTTCATTTCCTAATCTGATTTATATACGCTACTTCAGTGAAGTGAATTTGCATGTGGACACTACTGTGATTAAAGAAACCAACGTATTCTTAGAGAACTTATGATTTAGTTAATTTATCATGCATTGATATTTAATCAGTGCATCAGAATCTTATTATACAGTAACTATGTGCAGTGTTAATAGGATAAACCATCACACATGAACACCAAGATTTAAGGTGGAAAACCAATGCAGGAGAAAAACCACCTACTGCTGTCACCTCTATCTTCTTAATATAAAGAAAATCGGTTTACAATCTTGTAATGGTGCAGAGGCATACCAGTACACAGGCACCCACCTACAGAAGGCTACAACCTTCTCTCATTTTCCAGCTTCTACTGGAAGGGAGCTACAACCCCCTAGTTCTTGTACTAGCTGATATGTTTACTAGTTGGTAGGCGCTGGCGTACAGAAGGCTACAACCTTCTCTCTCCCTCTATGGACCACGTTTCATAAATTTTCAGACTGGATACTCCTGGTATACAACAACACAATATGAAGACCATGTTTCATCAAATTTTCACACTAGACCCATCATAAACTTTGAAACTCAAATTCCATCAACCAATAATCAGTTAATCTGAACAGATAGATCACTGTCACCAGAAAACTGTGCTGAACACAGAAACCTACATCATCATTCAGAACCAACTGCAACCTAAAAAATCATACATCGGAATGCATACGCTACTTTACTGAAACCAACCTGCGTGTATACACTACTTCCTTTAACCAAAACTGTGTATACCTCCAAAAATTATCGAATCATAAAAACCTCTGAATTAAAATTGTACCAACCAGTAATAATCTGAAGATCTACTGTCAAATTATAGATATCCAGATAGTCAGTAGCAAAGATAACCCTTCTCACTTGACCAATCAATCAATTAGACACAAACTCCATATGCATTCAGTTTTACTTTCAGATCTAAGAAGAATTTATTGACAGACAGTAGTAAAATAACAATACTGATGAGATAGATCAGTCATTTCTGAACAACATGCTTTTCTTTTGCATACGCTACTTGGAAGAGTCGAACCTGCATGTATACGCACCTTTACCAAGGTGAACCAGCGTATAGACCTACAAATATTAACTTACAAATTTTCTGCTATTCTAGACTTCAGACATACCCAGATTGTGACATTTAAAGAATAAAACATGCGTAAGCAATCAGATCTAGACTAACCAATATCAAATCATACAATGATAAGTCATTTCAGGTCTCATGATCCTGATCCAACATTGTATCCAAGGTCCCCAAAATATTTTAGATCATATCGTAATCATAGCCCCTGCAACATAAAATATACTTCAGATAGAAGTATTCTTGAGAAACCCTTTCACTTGCACACTTGGTCCTTTGATCTTCTCCTCCTTATATAGTTTTTGGCCTTTCTCAATAACTCGTACCAAAACAACACTTAGAGCCTATGGTATTTTTGGATGAGATCAAATAATCATTACTCCGCTCAATATTTTGGGCTAATACCATGGTATTGACCCTTGGTATTCCTTAAACTTGAATTTCCTTGATTTTCCAACCCATGCGTGCTTTGCCTCTTGTGAAAGTGCATGCATACGTATACACCATTTTTGTTCTGTGAACTTGCATGTATACGTTGCTTTGACAAGGTGAACATGCATATACAACTTAAACTATCTTAAAACATCCTTTTCCTTCAACTTGTTGATTCTGATCAGTAGTCCTTTATTCCAACTTCCTGTTTTTCTTTACCAGTGCCCTATTACCTCTGAATTGACCTGTTACACTATGAGTTGCCTCTTATCAAATCTGAACTGACTTGTGAGTGAGTTCCCATCAAGGACAACACTTGTATCATAATGCCAACAATCTTCCCCTTTGGACTTGATGGCAACCATATTGGTGTTGATTACTGCAAGCTATAGAAACTGTTAGAGATATCAAGCAACACCAAAATACTCTCCTCCTGACATCAAGGGCAAAGGGTGGACCAAGACATTCTCCCTTTGAGATACACTATGCTGTCCATGGTCCCCCTGAGTACATGCAGAGTCTGCAGAGATATTTTTCAAAAGAATAACATGACTCTATAATTCTACTATGTGAGTATGACCTTCCTATCACCAATGACTCATACATACATTAATCACCCAACCAAGTGGAGATACACCAAATTTGACTCATCCACCCAACCAAGTGGGGATATACCAATTGTTTATACATGGCTGAAATATAACAATTATTACATCATCCTTCCCATGCATAGTGGGGAAATAATTTACATCATATGTCCAATAGGACTCAATCGAAAATAAACTATGACATAATGTGAAATATGACACCCTAGATCTTTACATGACCTATGCAACAATGAATATCTATAATATCATAACTAAAATCAGCAACCATAATGTCAATAATGCATAATGTTTGTGAAGGCTAATACCCCCCCTGAACCTGCGCTACCTGTGCATTGTCAACAAACCATTCATTAAGGCATCTTCATCAGTCAGATAAAAATCAAGGAACAAAGCATATCAGCAGACAGTAATCATCCTATCAGACTGAGCACCCATGTAAGAGTCTGACCATTATTTTTCTATCAGAAAAACATATACACTCCTTCAGCCATAGAAACTCACGTATATACGTGACTATCCTTCATGAAACACATGTATAGGAACCTTCTTGTGAAAACTAGATTTAACAATAGGATGATGCAAAAACTACTCCCAACTTTTGTCTGAGATATTCAAATGTTTCTCTGGGAAGTGGTTTGGTAAATATATTAGCAACCTGTTCTTCGAAGGGAACATACTCCAATTTAACCTTTTGTTCAAGCACTTGTTCTTGTAAACAATGGTACTTAATGGGTATGTGCTTGGTCTTGGAGTGCATGATAGGATTTTTCGAAATAATGATGGCACTTGTATTATCGCATAAAATGGAGATGGGTGGAGAGCATGTGATTTTAATGTCTTGCAATATTTGCATCATCCAGAGTAGTTGTGTGCAACAAGATGCAACAACCACATATTCCGCTTCAGCTGTAGATAAGGCAATCGAGCTTTGTTTCTTGTTGAACCAAGATACTAACCATGATCCCATATAGAATGCACCTCCACTGGTGCTTTTTCGATCATCAACATTTCCTTTCCAATCAACATTTGTATATGCATGAAGAGTAAGATCTGTATCTTTAGGATACCATAGACCAAATTCATGATTTCCTTGAAGATATTTGAATATTCATTTTACAGCCTAAGGATGTGATTCCTTTGGATTTGCTTGGAACCTTCTAACAATTCCTATTGCATGCATGATATCAGGTCTGGTACCTGTTAGATAGAGCAGACTTCCAATCATAGATCTGTATGTTGGTTTATTCACTGTAGGTGATTCATCATTATAGTTGAGACTACATCCTGTTACCATTGGAGTACATATTGGTTTAGAATCTTCTATTACATATTTCTTCAGAATCTACTTGAGATGTTTGGTTTGTTGTTGGGTCCCTATAATACTAGTGATTACCCCATTACTATTGTAGTTATACCCCTTATTAATATTGTTGTGCCCCTATTGCCCCCATATTGTTATTTTTGTGGCTTTATATTATTATTGTTAGGTCGGCTGGTTTATATTGTGACTCCTTAGACTCCTATATATAGAAAGGAGGTTTTGTCATGTGAATCATCCAAGAATTGTTCATTTATGTAATGTAAAGGAGGTTGCCCCCTCGAAGAGGCTGAATTCTAAGGTGTTGATCTATCTTTTCTTGAGCTGGTTTCATAACATTTGTGGAAGAAAAATACCATCTTTTGCTTGTTGTACTTGTAGACCAAGAAAATAAGTAAGTTCACCAAGTAAGGACATTTCAAATTCTTGTTGCATAATTGAAGCAAAGCTCTGACTCATAGATTCTTCATTGCTGCCAAAGATGATATCGTCAACATAAACAACAATAATTAGTATTCTATCATTCTTAATCTTGGTGTATAAGTTGTTGTTCGCAAATCCTTTTGTGAACCCTTGTTGTTGTAGATATTTGTCAAGGCGATAATACCAAGCCCTTGGAGCTTGTTTCAGTCCATAAAGAGCCTTTTTGACCTTTCATACAAGCTTTGCATCATTTCCTAGAATGAATCCTTTTGGTTGCTCAATACAGACTTCTTCTTCTAACTCTCCATTAAGAAATGCAGATTTTACATCCATTTGATACACTTTGAATTCTTGAAAACTTGAAAGAGCAAGAAATATTCTTATGGCTTTAAGTTTGGCAACAGGTGCAAATGTTTCTTCAAAGTTTATACCTTCTTGTTGAGCATACCCTTTACAAACAAGTCTTGCTTTGTTTCTAGTAACCTCTCCATTTTCATTCAATTTATTCTTGAATATCCATTTTGTTCCTATAACATTTTTATCAAGAGGTCTAGGAACTAGTTCCCAAGTATCATTCTTTTCAATTTGGTCAAGTTCTTCATTCATTGTCTTAACCCAACATTCATCTTTGCTAGCTTCATTAACATTATGTGGTTATGGAGTATAGTAATGCTAGATAACTGGAAGTTCCTACAAGAGTTCTTCTTGTCTGTACTGCAAACCCTTTTTCTCTTAGAATTTGAGATTTTGGATGATTCTTTTGAACATACCTGGATGGAGTCTTTTCCCTGTCAGTTGTATCTTCTTCTGATGCTTCATCGGTTTCTTCCTCTATAGCATTTTGATTTGATATAGGAAAGCATTCGTTGTCTTCCTCATTGTCATCATCCTTTGTTTGTTCTGGATTTCTGCATGCTTCATCAATTGGTACATCAATGCATTCAACAATTTTCCGAAGTCTCTTGTTATAACATTTGTATCCTTTAATTTTGGATGAATATCTAAGAAGAATTCCTTCGTCTTCTCTAGGTTCAAACTTACCAAGTTTTTCATCAGTCCTTTTGATGAAACATTTGCTTCAAAAAACTATAAAGTGTTTTATAGTAGGAGGCTTACCATACCTAAGTTCATATGGAGTTTGATCACTATTTACTCAAACATTAGCTTTGTTGAGAATAGGCATGACAGTAAATGCAACTTCACCCCAGAAGGTGGCAGGAGTTCTAGATTCCTCAAGCATAGCTCGAGCCATTTGTTGAACTGTTCTGTTCATTCTTTCCACTACGCCATTTTTTTGAGGAGTTCTGGCAACAGAGAATTGCATTTTTATTCCATGTCATTCACAAAAATAAAAAAAATTCATCTGATATGAATTCTCCCCCTCGATAAAATCTGAGACATTTGATTTTTCGATCTGATTCATTTTCATATAAAGCTTTGAAGGCTTTAAACTTTTCAAATGCTTAATATTTATGCTTTAGTAGACCTATCCAACACATTCTAGAGAATGAATAAAATAAAGTGTTCTTATCCACGAGGTGACTTTTTCCTTGTTGGTCCACACAAATCAGTATGGATGAGTTCAAGAGGCTTACTTTCTGATCCTTCTTTTTCACTGAAATGAACTTTGGTTTGCTTACCGACTTGACATGGTTTTCATATGGTATTTTCTTGGACGTTGATATCTGGAAGATCACGAACCACCTTGAGCTTGCATACTTTTCTTATTTGAGAAAAGCTTAGATGCCCCAATCCTCTGTGCCATAACCAATTTTTATTTGTTTTGCTTAGGTAACATTGATTTTGTCCTCCTTTCAACATGTATAGATTGTTTGGAGTTCTTGCACCTTTTATTACGGTCTTTCCTATATCAAGCTCATGAACCACACATCCGTTTGATCAAAACACAACTTCATTTCCTTGATCACACATTTGACTGACACTCAACAAGTTATGTTTTAAGCCATCAACATACATGACATTTCTAGCTTTAACTTTTTCTTTCAAATAAACAGAACATTTAGCTTTAATGACAGCTGGTGTGTCATCTCCAAAGGAGTCATTCTTTTCCTTTTCTAAAGCATTATATGGATGAAGTTTCTCTTTATTACCTGTTATGTGTTTAGAGCATCCGTTGTCAATGTACCACTCATTTTCTTGTCCTTCTGCAAATAGAGCTATGCCACATATTTCTGATTGAAATTCCTTCTTTCTCCATACCATGGAATTTTATGATGTTTGCTACTTTTGAAGTGTTGGCTAAAATTTGCTCCTGCATTCAGATTATTCATGACCAAAGTTATTACAAAACAAACATTCAATTTCATATTCAAGAAAAGAAAATTTATTGTAAGAACTTTTCTTGATTCCTTTTACACTCCTTTGGTTTCGTGCTTCTCTAGTCATGATAGTTTTGTAAGCAACACATTGAGCAACGTTATACCCAAAGTTATGGCATGAAAAACATTGTCCATTAAAGAAGTTTCTGTGATCATAGAATATTTTGGTATTGTTTACCTTTTCGTTGATGCTTCTATTGATGTTCATACTTGGAGTAAATTGAGCATGATTTATCTCATGAGTACTTTTAGGCATTTGTTGACGATTGAAATACTTTTCACTAGTTTTTGCTGTATCAAGATAGCTTCTGGTGGAGGCTGATGGATTTTGTGATTGGGATGATTCTTTAGTATATCCAAGACCTGTATTTATAAGAGGAAAATGCTGAACCTTGATGATTTCATTTAAATTTTCTGATCCTTTAGCAAATCTATGATTAAGAGATTTTGTCTTCTCAAGTTCTTTTCTTAGACCCAAAATTTTCACATTCTAGTTTTTCATTGTGCTTTTCTCTTTCAGTGAGTTGATGTGTCAATGTGTCTATGATCATATTCTTTTCTTCCAAATAGATTTTGAGTTTAGTGATTTCTTCAAGAAAGTATTCCTCTTCTAAGGCATCCAAAATATCATGATTGTCATAAGCCATGAGTAGTTTATAATCTTGTTCAGTTTCATCTTCATCACTATTAGATAATCCATCACTATCTTCATGAGTATAGTAACTTCTATTAACAACCTATTTTCTATATAATTTTGAAGATTCCTTTCCTTTTTCATGATTATCTTTATGAGGACATTTTGCAGCATAATGGTCAAGTCTACCACAAGCAAAGCATTTGAATGGTAGCTTACCTCTTAATCTTCTAAAGCCCTGTTAAAGCTTCTTGACAAGTTTACCTCATCTTCTTCTTCTGAAATATATCTTGATTCATTATGCTCTTCCTTTTATTTTCCTTTAGCTGAAGCTTTGAACGCGACTTCTCTCATATCTAGTGGACCTCCTTTCCTCCTTTCAAAGGCAGTTATAATTCTATGAAGTTGAACCACAGTAATAGATTGAAGATCCTGCTTTTCTTCTATGGAAGATACTTTTGAATCAAATTTAGAAGACAAGGATCTCAAAATTTTCTCTACTAAAGTAGACTCCTTTATTTCTTCACCCAGATTCTTCATACAATTAACAATCTCATCTACACACAAAAAGTAACTAGCAATACTTTCATCACTATGCATCTTAAGAGTTTCATACTGAATTATGAGAGTTTGGAGCTTAGCACGTTTTACTTGGGAGTCTCCTTTGTAGCTCTTAATGATTTTGTCCTATATCTCTTTGGTTGTCTTGAGTTGCATGACTTTGATGAATTCTAATTCTGATAGACTTCCCAATAAAGTATTGACTGCTTTGGCATTCATTTCGTATAACTTCTTACTTGATGTATTTGTAGGTTTTGTTGCTGGAAATTGGTATCCTCCTTCCACAATTTCCCAAACATCAGCTCCAAGCGACTGAAGATAGGATCTGGTTCTTATTTTCCAATATACCAAGTTGTTCCCATTGAATATTGGTGGTCTGATAGATCCCATGCCTTCGTGATTGTTCATCTTGAAAGATCCCCCTTCAAGCGATCAAGCTTCTTCTGAAGGACCCACTCTAATACCAATTGTTGGAAATAAAACTAAGGGAGGCGGGGGGGGGCGGCGGGGGGGGGGGGGGCTGAATCAATATTAAACAATTCAATAAAATTTAATTTCACAATAAAATTTATATACACTACTTCAATGAAATGAACTTGCGTTCACGCCTATTGTGATTAAAGAAACCAACGTATACCTAGAGAACTTAAGATTTAGTTAATTTATCACGTGTTGGTCTTTAATCAATGCATCATAATATTATTATACAGTAACTATGTGCAGTGTTAATAGGATAAACCATCGCACATAAGCAACACACATGAACACCAAGATTTAAGGTGGAAACCCAATGCAGGAGGAAAACCACCTACTGTTGTCGTCTCTGTCTTCTTAATATAAAGAAATTTGGTTTATAATCTTGTACTAGTGTAGACTCATACCAATATGCATGCACCCACCTATAGAAGGCTACAACCTTCTCCCATTTTCCACTTCTACTGGAAGGGAGCTACAACCCCTTAGTTCTTGTACTAGTTGATATGTTTACTAGTACGTAGGCGTTGGCCTACAGAAGGCTCCGACCTTCTCTCTTCCTCTAGGGACCACATTTCATAAATTTTCTAGACTATATACTCCTAGTACACAACAACACAATATGAAGGCCAAGTTTCATTAAATTTTCACACAGGACCCATCATAAACTTTGAAACTCAAATTGCATCAACTGATAATCAGTTAATTTGAATAGTTATATCACTGTCACCAGAACACTGTGCTGAACCCTGAAACCTGCATCATCATTTAGAACCAACTGCAACCTCAAAAATCATACATCAGAATGCATACATTACTTTACTAAAACCAACCTGTGTGTATACGCTACTTCCTTTAACCAAACCTGTGTATACCTCCAAAAATTACTGAATCATAAAAACCTATGAATCAAAACTGTACCAACCAGTAACAATCTAAAGATCTACTGTAAAATTATAGATATCTAGAGAGTCAACAGCAAAGATAACCCTTCTCACTTAATCAATCAATTAATCAGACATAAACTCCTTATGCATTTAGTTTTACTTTCAGATGTAAGAATACTTCATTGACAAACATCAGCAAAACAACAAGAAGAGTCGAACTTGCGTGTATATGCACCTTTACCAAGGTGAACCAACGTATAGATCTGCAAATATTAACTTACAACTTTGTTTCTATTTTAGACTTTAGACATACCGAGATCATTACATTTAAAGAATAAAACATGCATGAGCAATCAAATCTATCCCAACCAATATCAGATCATACAATGATAAGTCATTTCAGGTCTCATGATCCTAATCCAACATTGTATCCAAGAGGCACAAAATATTTTAGATCATATCATAATCATAGCCCTTGCAACATAAAATATACTTCAGATACAAGTATTCCTGAGAAACCCTTTCGCTTGCCCACTTGGCCCTTTGATCTTCTCCTCCTTATATAGTTTTTGGTCTTTCTCAATACCTCAGACCAAAAAAACACTTAGAGCCTGTGGTATTCTTGGACGAGATCAAATAGTCATTACTCTGCTCAATATTGTGGGCTAATACCATGGTATTGACCCTTGGTATTCTTTAAACTTGAATTTCCTTGATTTTCCAACCCATACACACTTTGTCTCTTGTGAAAGTGCGTGAATACATATACACTGTTTTTCTTTTGTGAACCTATGTGTATACACTGCTTTGACAAGGTGAACATGCATATACAACTTAAACTATCTGAAAACATCCTTTTCCTTCAACCTCTTGATTATGATCAGTAGTCCTTTGTTCCAACTTCTTGTTTTTCTATACAAATGCCTTGTTACCTTTGAATTGATCTGTTACACTGTGAGTTGCCTTTTATCAAATTTGAACTAACTTGTGAGTGAGTTGCCATCAAGGACAACACTTGTATCATAATGCCAACAAATATTACACCTTAGAAATATGTTATTCAATTTGTCCAATTAGACTGAACAAAATTCAAAGTCTTAGGATAGATGAATGTTTTCCTAATTAGACTATCTTCAAATCCAAAATTCTGTCAAATAATCAATATATTAGTCACATATATCCTTGAATTTTATGGTTTTATTTTGAGCAAGGACTAATCCTAGAAACTGCTTGGTAATTTTGCAATTGATTGGTCACATCTTTGGCTCCCCTACAACGAAAAACCTAATCAAATTTGTGTTGATAGGGAAAAGCATACGAACTACTCTGTGACTGATCTAGATGAGGAAAATGAACTTGTGGTGTTCACAAACAATATTTTGGGAAATTATTCTCTAGAATCTTTCTTTGGCAATTTCCCAGCTTAGAATTCTCCATTTCCTGTTGATTTTGTTTTATCTCAGATAGAAAAAATTTGACAAACAAACTCATCAAGATGTATCAATATTGTAGATAATGTTGGAAATAAGCGTGATGAATTATTTTTGACTCTTTACTTTGATGGATGAAAATCTAATTATGGTGCAAGAGCTAGTTGCATCCTAGTAAACCCAGATGGAGATAAACCATGTTTACATGCATATTGGAATTTGATTGTACCAACAACATTGATGAATATGAAGCATTGGTACAAGGTGTTAGCACTCAAATCTGCCTTAGGCTGAAATAAGGCAAGACTCAAGGCCACATCAAACCACGCTTAGCCTCGTAGCTAGCCCTACGAGGATAGGAGAGGGCTCTGTCCGGGTCAAACTCGGCAAAAGATAATCGAAATGGCTCGAGATGACCTAATTGATGACTGATTTTAGGCTAGGTATGAAGTACAAAGAGTTTAGAATTGAGTTTTAATAATTTTGTTGAATTCAAGGGAAAGGCAAATTTGGGTGCGGGGATGAGGCACAGTTTTTGCAGAGGTCCACTTGGGGCAAGATAGGTGATTGTTTTGATGCCTTAAAGCAGGTGAGATGGGTAGATCAGACTGGTGAGGGGTTAAGGAGAGCAAGGGGTCTCAAGGATTCTCCTTAAACTGAAGAAAATATAAAAGATTAAACAAATTTAAAGGCAGAGCATAGCAATTTCATGGATTCTACCTTAACACTTCATTTGTTTAATAACAGAAGATTCAATAGAGATAATGATGCACATACACAACTTATAAGTACTGAGAGAAACACACCATCAACACATAAAGCCACATGGATCCCAAATAATGCTGCAAAACCCTGGTCTTTCCTTTGCCAAAAATGCAGATAAGATATGTACAATATAGTCTCAAGCTATTCCCAAGAGTCCAACCCTGAAAATGACTAAAAAAATACATAATATAGGCAAGCTAACACATTCCCTTACCTCTAGGGGTCGATCTCATCATCCTAGGAGCTGTTTCAACCAATTCTAAGCTAAGCACAATAATCTAGGCAGTCAAACAACTTGCCTCTATAAGCTAGGAAATCAATTCATTCATTACATTTTTGCTATTTTATGAATGAATCATCTAGAATAGGTAAATAAGTGTCATTAAAACATAAATCTCCAATAATTACATCAAGGAGGGTGAAAAATCCCATCACAAGTAAAAACAGGTGAAACTGGCTTGATTCGCTGAGCTGAGGAGGAAAACTGAGTCAAAACACCCTGTGCGCCACGCGCCTGAGCCCTGTGTGTCGCGCACCTTTGCAGGTACTTTTGGGGCACTTCCTGGCATCCAAATTGAGCTCAGGTTGGCTTGTTGGAAAGGCATGGATGTCGAATTTCCAACCCAAGTGTAAGTTTCCAATTTGGTCTCCATTTGACCCTCCAAAAGTGTATTCTCCCAGAAGTACTTCCTGCTGGTGTAAAAAGTGGCAGAAAGGTGATTTTCATGATGTTTTTTGAGCTTTTGATCACCCAAAACTTGATGAAATGCCTTGGAAATTGCTGAGCATGTGTATTTCATCATGAAAAATCCAAAAATGTAAGCCACGTGTGATTTGGACCTCTCCATCTTGTGGGTCACGTGCTGAGCCTGACGCATAGAACCCAAAAACCTGTTTTGCAAGCCAAAAATTTTGAAACGAAAAAATTTTCTCCAAATTTCCCCAAAATTGGAGTGAAGACCCTCCATCATGTATCATGCTCAACTAGTGAAGCCTCGGCCAAAACTCGAAGTGGATCAGGCCTTTTGCGTTGTTTTTGTGCTTTGCTCAAACGCCTTTTGAGGACCTTCATTCTCACTTTGCAAACATGCATGCGAGCCCAATAGTGAGTCCTCATGTGGCGAAGCATGTCCTTGTCCATTTTTGCCTTTGCGAATAACTTTTCCAAGTGAGTGTTCACCTGGATGAGCATTGATTCCCGATCAATAGGTATCAAATCACCGGGTCTCCTACGAGCCAATTCCCGGTCTTCCCGAATCTTGCACAGCTCATAAAGTTCATGCTCATCCTCCAACTATTTGTTGCGCTGCTCTAAGTAGTTGATCACCCATTTAGCCATCTGCAATTTCTTTTGCAGCAACTCATTCTCGGCCCTTTGCTCTCTGATGATCTCTTTGAGCTCTGAATTGGGCGAACTAGCATCAACATCAATGATACCGGTATCCTGAACTCCTGAAGGACCCTCATCAACCATGGGTCTCTTATCCCTGTCCTGACTCTGTACCTATGCTGTAGATGGAAGCAAGACCCCTTCCACATGATGTGGAGATAATACTCGCTCTGCTGATGGTGTTAACGAGACCCCTTCCACCCCAGGTGGAGATAGTACTCGTCGTGCAGCTGCAAATAAGGCCCTGGGGCCTTTCTGATATGTCACATATGCTGGAGCATCAACATGCTCGGTTTCATGAATGTCAAACTGCTGTGAAGGTCCTCCCTCATCATGGATGATCTCTGGAGGAGGTTGTAGCGTGGAAAAGAAATCACGGGAGATGAAATCCTCCCAAGCAATACCCTGCTGTGCCAACTAATGCATCACTATGATTTTGATCAATGCATAGTGATATATGCTCCTGTGCTGATGTGCCGGGCTCTTCCTCTGTACTAAAGGAACCATCCTCTCTATGTTACGACACATGAAAAAACGGAAATGCTCAATCATACGTACCCGTTTGAAATGCATCAACAGCGTACATGGTACGCATAGAGACGTGAAAATCTTCCCTCACAGCTGAAATACCGAATGATGAGTTTCATCAATGGTGCAAACTCATCTTTCAGGTATCTGAAAGGAAAGGCTGTGCTCAAGTGTCTGATATATGCAGGCTTGACATATCGCTCATAATAATATCTGTCCAGCATCTGGCGTTTACTCCATTCCTCCCCCACATTTGGTATCCCGGTGGCCTGAGAAATAGTGTCAGGTGACAAAGTGAAATCCACTCCGGCAAGGTTCACATGACCATTTTGTAAGTTAAGGACAAATAGACGGACCAGTTCCCGATGATGCTGAGTTTGTGAGATCATCTCACAATATTGGTAACATGTTAGGCGCCGAAAAGAATCCATTGCAAGCGGGCAAGCTTGCAATTGAGCCAAAGAGGTAGGCTCTTCCCTAACATGTTGTCCACTCTTGCCACCTCTATGATACCTCTGTGGCACATTAGGCACATTGACCTCCGTGTAGAGTCACTATCATAATCTTGCTCATATATTGACACGGTATCTCACATGTTCTCTAACAACAAGGTGGCTGGAATATATATATTTGCTGATATAAAACTATGTGCCAAAAATTGACTGTTGACTTTTTGTCTCTTTATCAAAATGCTATAACCAAGGGGACATAAATGACAGAAATTGTTAGGAAAAGGGAAGCATTAGGGAAATGGGAACAATGGAAATAAAATGAGGAAATTAGGGAAGGGAAAGGGGCATAGAAATGTTTTAGGGTTTTGAAATATGGTAGGGATCATATTGTTATAGTAAAAGGGAGAGTTTAGGGTTTTGAGAGAGGAAGATGTAGAATTTGATGAGGAATAATTGGGAAAAATAGTTGGGGAATATAAGAAATGTGAAACAAGGGAAAAATAAGCCTTGGCAACAATAATTTTTTAAAACCCTACAGCAAACTTTGCACTTGAATCCTTATAGCAATTTGATGAACATGGAAGGTTTTGTACACTTGGTTTTCATGACAAATATATGCTAATTTCTTCATATACACCATCCAAAAACAAAATCAAGTCATGATTGCAGGCCTACCTGAGAATTTAGGGGTGAGGAGAGGTAATTTGAGCAATTTCTTGGTGAATTGCAGGCATAAACCCTATATGCCACGCACTTTACCCAACGCGCCGCGCGCTCTACCCAACGTGCCGCGCACTCTGAGTGCGTCACGCCTGTGTTAAATTACATAGCAAAAGGTGGCCTGATGCGCTGCGCGCCTCTGGTGCGCCGCGCGCCTATGCTGATGCGCCGCACGCCCTGGAGCTGACCCAAATACTCACAAATTTGCTACAAACTTGCAAAATCGCCCTTGAATGATGTTCTTAGCTCTCAAAATGTGGAATAGGTTGCAAATGAGGAGAAATGACTTGATATAGCATCCATTTTAATTTTTGCTCTATGACAACCCATTTTTCTTATGTTTGGTTGTTGACACTTTTTCAAAATTAATAGGCTTTGACCTTTTTGGTTTCCTTCATAAAATAGGTTGAAATGATGATTTTCTCTGATAATTTTTTTCAGGGATAGCTCTGATATGCTTCAGCAAAGGAGACCAGGGCTGCACTTGAACAATTGAAGAACTGAAAATTTTGACAATTTTTACAAAAATGAGGTGGCGACTTGTCTTCAAAACAGAGTTTTGAAGAGAAGTCCTTATTTAGCTGTACAACGGTGAGAATTATTGAAGTGATGATCTATCTAAGACATCCCTCTGGCCTGCTGGTCTTCTAAGACTTTTCAAGACTAAATTAACTCAAACCCTAGAGCTAGACCTAAAAATTCAAAATATGACTAAAAATGACTTGTGAAGCTTTATGACTTATCCTGAACCAGCAGTGATATGCACGAGGGGAATGAATGACAAAGACCACTCCATCAGAATTATGGCATGCCTAACGAAATGCAACTGATGAAAACTGGTGGGACACCTAAAACATGAAATGCAAAAAAGAGATTTGATCTCTGATGGAGTGATAACTAGATCGACTCGAACAGGTTGAACAGAGGGAGAGTTTCAACCAAAGCCAATGTGCATTCTAGACCAGAGGAGTCTCATTCTCTCGAATTGAGAAATTGAACAAGTCAAGGTGTAGTGGAAGCACTTTGAGCTAGATGAGGCCACGTGGGAAATGGATGATGCCATGAAAGAAAATTATCCCTTCTTGTTTGTTGGTTTAAACAAGTGTGTATATGATTGTAAATATTATATAGAGCTGTGTATATAAATCTCCATGAAGTGATATGTGTTTTGTCATATTTCTAGTGTTGTATATGGCCAAATGAACACCGAGGGAGGTATTCCCTCAAGGGGTAGGGGTATGTGACATCCCCACTCACGGTGCTCTCATACACTATATTGTAAATATTTTTTACAGATGTATACAATAAAAAAAAAGGGGTTGATCAAAGGGACATAGATTCTAAAGATGGGGAGGAGGATGGCGTGTTTGGGATGTTGTAGAGATTTGTCTCACTCAGATTAAAAATCACCTTAATAATTCTAGAAACCATTGTGTATCATTCTAACTGTTAGGATTAATAGTCTGTACATGGCGCTCACTTTATTTAATCTGATGCCAAGATCTAATTCTCCATCTTGTCCTAACGATGAACCACACTAGATGGTTTGAAACGCGTCGGAAATGCACTTCCAATGTGATTTCTACTGAAATATTTCCCATTATTCATGTTGCAGCTTCTTGTGCAGGAAACTTGAATTTCTTGGAAAACCATTAAAGGATAGTTGGTGCATGAATTTAATGAACTAGCTCTGGAAATTGAAGGAGCTACAAATTAAAGTACACAAGCCATGTTGCTTGAAAAAAAAACAAGAAAAGAGGACAAGAGATTTATGAATGGGATTGCACAGTATAAGAAAGAGAGGATGAGACAGTAAATGTTGGCTGAGAAAAGAAGCCAAGGAAACAAGTAAGAGGAGGGAGGGTCCTTGCAAAACAAGGAAAAATAAAGCAACATGAACCATTCAAAGGCATGCTAGAGACAAACAAAGAAGGCACCCAACTGAGGATCCAAAGAGAGCAATTAGCAGGAAATGCAGAAGGGAAGAGAAGAGAAGAGAAGAGAAGGGGATTGGTTCTCTCATTCTGTTGAAGGATCATAATTCTTTGCTTACAACACTATGAGGGAGACCACCCGGTCCAAACCTTAAAGTACTACTTTTCCATTTGGAATGGTGGTCCCAACTAGTCTAACTAGGTCCAATTCCTTTTCCCTATTGCTATTGGTTTAAGATGTATTTTTGGTTACCAATAGGTAGGGATATTAGATCGATTCTTCTTGTTGATCAAGCAAGAGAATGACCCTTAAGCCACTTTAAGGTCACAACTAAACCACTCTAAAGTTTTGCCTCTTAAAAAGAGGACTTATAGAATGCAAAAAGGTATGATAACACATCAAAAATATAGTCTAAGATGTAATTAATCTAACCTATCTCGATTGAAGGAAAGGGAAATCCTTCTCACAATCGAGAGCCAATTAACTTAACAGGGAAAAGAATCTTTAAAGAATTTGAATTAAGATGGAGGAATTAGATCAACAAGATAACTCACAATATCTTATTCTTTATTAACATAAATACTAACAATGAAACACTTAGTAAATAGTTACATAAGAGATTATTGAAAATATATCCAATTCCTTACTTATCACATGCATAAGAACTACAATGATTCATGATGAATTATTGAATTAGTTCAAATAAGACATCATGTATGCAAGCAAACAATTATTATCCCAAATCGTAATATATCTTGCCGATCTAAGATTACAACTATTTATTCCTATGTATATTTCAGTTTTCAAATTACATTTAAGATCAAGTCTATAGAATAGTCTAATCAAACTTTTAATGAATTAAGAATTAAAACTCAGCAATAGTGCATGAAGCCAACAATTAATTCATACATCTATAAATGTAAGTTAAAAAAACTGAGAAAGAATTTGCATCCATGAATTCAACAAACAATAGTGCTATATGAAAATTAGTGAAACAAATCTTTATTACTAAAAAAAAATTGAATTAAAAAACCTCACAGTATGAGAGTAGTGCACAATCCTATAGGCTTGCAATCGATCTTTACTAACATAAATGACCTCCTCCTTACAACAGTAGTACATAATAAAAAAGAGTTTCTCCACCAAAAGATGAAAACACAGAAATATCAAGCTTTCTTCCCCTAGGATTCCTCTCACCTACAACTCTAAATTCTCATTATAATAATGCTTTTAGGAATTCTATAATTGCATAGTAGAGAAGCCCCTAATACATTCTACAATCTGTTATCTATAATTTTACAAAAAGAATTCTCAATGGGAATGTTGTTGAAGAGTAGTTATGTTCAATCACTTTCATTGGCCCAAAATTCTATTCCTTTCTTGTTGGAGCATTCTCATTGATTGATATCTTCTTCCCTTAATATCTTCAACTGTTTCCCTGCAAAAACCAATCAAACACAAATTAAAATGTAAACATAAAATCAAAATACCAAATCTAGAATTAAAACATATCTAATCAAATTTAATTAAATAAATAATTTCAAAAGAAATCAGAGCTTTCTATTGATGTCTGTGATGATTTAATTGGCCAAGGAGAACATAGACCAATGGATCTACACCCACAAGAAGTTGTGAACAAATGAGAATGCAAAAAACAAAACTCAGAAAATTGATTTTGTTTAAAAATTCGGAGCTTGATCTTCTGCCTAATTTTAAACCCATTAAATTATCAAATATGGTTTTGAAACTTCTTAAGAAATATTCTCCATGATCTTATCTATCCAATGAGATATCATGGGCCTCATTTGGCCAAGTAAAACTCAATTTAAAAGCTTCTAAAATTGAGGAATTAAAACTCCCAGAATTCTAGAAATTCTATTGTCTAGAC
This sequence comes from Pinus taeda, assembly GCA_000404065.3. Classification (NCBI taxonomy): domain Eukaryota; kingdom Viridiplantae; phylum Streptophyta; class Pinopsida; order Pinales; family Pinaceae; genus Pinus; species Pinus taeda. The sequence goes on from APFE030891763.1 coordinate 54,573, forward strand.
TAAAAATCAGAAAGTTTTAATTACAATCTAATCCTAAATTAAATTACAATTATTAGTTAGTTAATAAAATTTGATTAATAATAAAAATATTATAGTATCATATTAATATTATAATTATAATATAATTTCCATTTATTATATATTAATATATATTTATTAATAAAAAAAAAAAAAATTAAAAACACAAACCAATCGTTATACATAGCTATGAGTGCGAATGGTAATTACATAATATGAGTGTTCATGGAGGAAGGGTGAAGGTCAGGGTGAGGTGGGGAGGAATAAGGAAGATGAGTGGAGAGTGAGTTGGATGGATAAAGATGAGAGGATGAGGTAGGGTGAGGCTATGGTGTTGGGAGGCACAAGGAGTTTAATGAAAAGTTTTGTTTTAAATAATAAAGTCCATCGTATAAATTCTAAATCGCAAGTCGTGAAATTTTAAAGGCATGCATGAAATTTTCAATATGTGATATCGTAATATCGCATCATATTTTGTGTTTCAGTTTTTGTTTTGTTTTTTGTTTTGTTTTTTTTTTTTTTTTGGATTTTGGAAAAGAGGATCTGATGAGAAGCGAAGTCTATGTGGAATTAACAATTCAACAAATTGAACCACAACCACTTTGCAATTTTGAGATTTTGGGTTAGATAATTTGTTTTAAAATAATAAATTGGAGTAAATTACCGAGATCCTGAAACTCGTTGTTCAACCATTTTATAATTTTAATGGATCATTTTGTAGGATCATTAGTGAAAAATGAAAAAAATAGTAAAATTTAACTGAGAGTTAATATTTACAATGGGCGACTATTTTAATTGAAAAAATATTGAAATATTATACATTTTATACATTTTTAACCCTCGTGACAAAAATGATCAAACTTCAAAGGAGTGCCATTTACAAATCGGTTGACCAAAGAAAGCAAAACAAGTATCGATGAAAAGCTTACTAAAAGTCGAATTCAATGAAACAATCAAAATAGAAATCCGACGAAAAAGAAAAATGACAAAATTTTAGGGTAATTAGTTTAATGAGAATCATAAAAGGTGTTTAGCCAAAAATTAATGTAAAGGGTCTCCGTTATTTTAAGTAATGGGGGGTGTTGGGTTTTCCCTACTCCTTGGAGGTTGTGGGTTGAATTGCTAGTCCCTGGAGCCTTATAACAACTTGGTGAGGTTGTGAGTTGAGATAGGATCTCTGGAGTCTGTGGTTTGAGACAAGCTCTATGGAGCCCTGTAACAACTTGGGTCCCTAAACATCGTGTTTCGAGATGAAATCTTTGGAGCCTTGTAACAACTTGGGTCCCATGGAGATGAAATCTCTACAGCCTTGTAACAACTTGGGAAGAAGCAAATCCTAGAACAACATTAAATGAAAACCTGACTGCAGACCCCTCATTACTACATTACTATTACAATTGATTCTGGACTCCTTAGAAGGGGGTAAATCACTATGTGTGTGCACTTTGGGGTGAGGTAGAGTACCTTTGGATTCCCTATGTTGGCAAAGAAAGTAACATTCATCTGGTGGAATTGAGAAAGGAGGCCCTCTAGAGTCCCTGTTTCAGTTGGCTGCTAGTGATCGATTCCCTTAAGCAAGCATCCCCCTCAGACTTTTGAATCTAGCTCGAGGGTGACAACTGCAAATGGGTGTGGTTGCAACTATCTATGGATGGGTGGAGAGTCCTTGTCCCAGACTCAGTTGTCCTACAAATTCAAAGATGAGTATATGATTATGCTTTTTTATCTGTTGATGAATCGTGATGCTTTTCTGATTTTAATAGTTATGGATTTCAAGACCATATTTGTGTTTTTAATGCTTGAACATCTGGTTAAACCTATGTGGGAACATGATAATGATGGATATGTTAAATATATTTGTCTGTGTGGTGTTTCTATGAAACGAATGACACTAATAAATAAACAAAGTAAGCATGAGCTTATGAAATGTACATAAAATGTTGTGTGAATGGATTTTTAGTGTTGATCACAAGAAAATAAAGCAAAAATTCTGTAATGAACCACATGATAATAAGGACTATGCTTTATCATTGAATTGAACTTTATTATGAATGAAATATTTAACTGCAAGGTAAACAACACTCAAATAAATAACATAAACATATCATGCCATGCTACACATCATAGTAGGATCCATGGGGATTGGGAATATAACTTGGAACATCGAGCACAAAGACCCATTTTATTAATATGTCACAATTACATAAGAGACCGCCCACTTGGCAGGCTCTGTACATATTCATGGAAATTCCTTCGCTGGGAAATAAGCCCCGAAAACTATGCTAAGGCATTATGCTAATGATAGAAGGGATATTTCCCTTAAATGTAGGGATATTTGAAACCAAATAAGGTAGGCTTTTCCAACCATGCATTATCGCCACTCTGAATGTCTTCCGCTAGCACCAGGGCATAGCTAGTTCAGCCCTGAAAGCTTTTGCATAGCGTCATGGACTTGCTTATAGGATCAATATGGATTCTGGCATTGTCAGCATGTCATAGGCGAGGTGGAGACATTTTAAGAGTCCACACCAAGTCCATGGTAGGTGTTTTCTCTTTTTTCGGCACCTGTAGCACAAGTGCTTCGGGAGACATAGAAAGCTTCCTAGAGACAACCTCTGGGTTGATTATAAACCAGCTCCTAGGACATCTTAAATAGAGGAGTTCTTTGGAAGATTATCAGTGAGGGGTTTCAGCAAGACACCAATTGTCACGAAGTTGAAAATATAATAAAAGGGGGCTTGGTTTAAATAGGCCTTCATTAAGGTAAACTCAAGGAAAGACATGGATTCGAATGTTCAAGGTGTAAACCAGGACAAGCTTAAAGAGAAATGCCTTATTCTGGTGGCTAACACACAACAACTCGTAGCTTAATATTAGCACTGTAGTAAAGTCAAGGGGAGGAAAGAAAGGAGGGAGTTCGATGCATAGGGATGTAAACAAACATAATCCTAAGCAACAATGTTCCAACAGAAATATGGAAGAGGGAGGAGGTGGAATGGTAGAAATAGTGGAGTGCTAATGACGATTTCATGCCAAATAGATCATGGGTACCTTTATCACCAAAAAACATGAGTAAATTTGGTCTTACACAGGTACTGTAGGTTAATCAGATAACATAATAAAATCTGTCTTGTACACATGTACTGCAGGTTACAGACTAACATAAGTAACATTGTCTTAAACATAGGGACTGTTCACTTATTTAGCAGCCTAGATAAATCCATGAATTAGAGAGAAACCGACCACTTCATTACACTATTTCTGAGAAATAAAAACACATATGAAATGAGATTTACAAAGAGGAAACATACTACGCATTGTTCTGCTTGGAATCACTAGAATAATTTCATTAACGCTTGAAGGGTCCAAATAACCAGTCCATTACATTTAGTAGTGTATCACTCTAGTTCCTCATGAATAGGCAATTAGAACTAAAGTGGAAGCACAAAATTTGGACGACTGTGGGTGCATAATTCCGGAACCAGTTTTAAGTGTTTCTCCCCCTTATTTATACAGAGAAGTGGGGGATTTGAATCAATAGTTACAAAATATATCAGTCAAGGCCTAGTTGTATTATCGACTAGTCGTCTTAGCGTGAGATGGCCCTACTACCCACAATGATTTCATTCGGATTTGATTTCATTCTTGGAAATATAGAAATTACATATAATAGAAATTATAGGAAAATAGAAACAAAGAAATTGAATGATGATGGAGGAAAATATCGTTGTGTTGTTCCTGTGAAGGCCCCTAATCAGACCATGTCTTTGTGCTAATGTGCCTCTCCTTGCAGCTCGATTGGTTCCCATCATTTTCATCTTCACTGCCTGACTTCACCACTATCTAGAGCTGATAGTTATCGACTATGGTTTTTTGTTACAGAGTAGAAGTGGAGAATGTCCTGGAAGTCCTTCACTATGTATTTGAATGGAGCCCCATGTTGAGCCATGAAGTCTTTTTGAGTCCCATGCCCCCATTTGCTATCCGAAGACGTGCAGCGAAGTGGTCGAATTCATTTCTTTGGCCCGTGTAGTCCTTGGTTTCTTATTGCAGGGGCTTCTACAAGATTAGCCCATATCAATTTGCAACTACTCCATACCTCTATTCAAAGTCTCATCTGCTAACCCATCTGCCTTTAAAGCTCTATACGAAGTTATCGAGGCATCACTGTATCGGGAAATTTATGCTAAGAGGTGTTAAAAAAACAATGAGTCTTGATCTCCTTCGGTGCCCTTTGGTTTATCCCCTTTCTGCCTTTCTTATCATATGACCAGAGGCTATAACCAGGTGCTTGGCCAAATATCGGAGCTCCTTGATCGGTGGATCGCAATCGGGGTTTTTATATTGGAGCCGCAACTTGTTTGTGATCTTCGATTGTGATAACCCTTGGATCCTCGACCCTTTATGTGATCGCAGGCCAGCCCCCTTATCAGAGGTTCTTAATCGGTGATTCCTTTTTGATGCACAATGCAACCACCGATTGCCGATCAACCTTTGTGCTTAGCCCTTGGTTCTTTTAGCTCTTTATGTGTCTATGGGCCAACCCTTGTATCAGAGACCCCTTCATTAGAGGTTTCGAGTCGAGTTTTTTATATTGAACCGCAACATGTTTGAGATCTCTCATTTGCGATAGCCCTTTAGTTCTCATCCCTTGGTTCCTCAGCTCTTTATGTGATCGTGGGGTAGCCCCTTTATCAACTGATCACAATCAAGTTTTAACTTCGAGGTAATAACATGCCTCAACCTACAAGCGCCGATTTGTGATCTCCGATGTGACATCATCCTCTATCATGTGTCACATTGTGAGTGGTGACATGTATCACCCTGTTTTGGCCCCTTATGAATTGAATATGCATGCCACATGTCTGTCATACTACCACGTCATGCTGACGTTAGCACCACTGTGTATTTACCGGATCCAATAATACTCTGGCACCTGTCCCCATGGAGGAAAGAGAAAAGGCTTACCTGAACTTGGTTTTGCGTTGAATTTCTTTGTTAAATGCTTTTCGACGTTTCCCTTCATTTTAACGCCATCAATGTTGTTTTCCCACAATTCCTTCATAGTGATCATTGTTAGGATATTCCGACACATAGGAAATAGTTAAGTATAACTTGGTCTAGTGTAGGTTTAGGTAAAGTGTGTTTCATTACTATGTATTTTTGTAACTTACAATCCGACGGTCATGATATGTAGTGATCTGACGGTTCATTCTCTCCTCGGTATTACCGACACTTGATCCATGGCTTAACACCCGATTGGTCCATAATATCTATTTAAAGAGCATGGAGGGTCATTTGTAGGTTAACTATTCATGAGAGAAGCTTATGTAAAATTTCATCCTTTTATTAACAAATTGCCTGAAGTGGCTGCGTTGGCTCAGACCGTGGACTGTTTTCCTCTTTGAGGGTTTTAACCACGTCAAAAATACTGGTGTATTGATCTGTGATTTGTTTGTGAGTGGTGTCCTTTGGTGTTCTGTCTGAGGAACTTACCCTGTAAATTCCTACATGGTAT
>APFE030891763.1:66700-85489 GCA_000404065.3 Pinus taeda
TTGTCACTAGATATCTTTAGATACTAGGAAGGTCGATCTTGTCCGCAACCTCGACTCATTCCGCGTGACAAAATGGTTGGTGAGTAAGACAATAAATAATCTAGGACACATTATGTAGAGGTAGTTATGGCATATGGGAGATTTTTTTTTTGTGAATTGCTGTGAAATTTTATTCAGAAAATTAATTAATTAATTAATTAATTTGCACATGGAAGTTTATTCTGTAATGTATACATAAAATGGGGAACTGGGCTTAGTAACTTGGAAAATCGAGAAAGTGAGTTCCCAACTATCCTTTACAATTCCCAGTTCTAAATATGTAGAACCAGAGGAATCCCTAATAGGTCCCATGATAGATATTATGAGGGTTCTCGCTATTTAATATCAGTTGGTCACATATAAATGAACACATACCTATCATATATTATGTACATACAAATGAAGAGTTGTATGGAAGAACAAAATAAGCTAGTGCTTATTACCAAGTGAAAATTGTTAATTCCTTTCCTTTTATACAACCCTATGTTGTGGTGCTTAAATGCATTTCTTTCCCACTTCTGGCACCACAAGGTATTAATAGCCATTGGGAATACCATGGTAAAATTTCTAAATACTGATGGAGATAGACCCTCTAAGGGAATATTTACTTTCACCAGAATTTGTGTGAAGTAGATCTCAACTAGGGACTACTAAAAAGCATAATACTGAACTTCAGCAACACACAATGGATACAACCCTTGGACTATGAAAACACAACATTCTGATGTCCTAGATGCCTACAAACAGGCCACCTCTTGAGTGCTTGCCCACAGGCAAGAAACACCCCCTAATGGAACAAGAAGCAACAAAGGAGGCCTAAAGGATGGCAACATACAAAGCCACTGGATGAAGAAGAAGACACAGCAAAAACTACAAAATATAAAATAGATGAACAAAAAGTCCATAACAGCTCACTGAAGAAAGAGGATGCCCCCAACAACCCTTTGCAACAACAAGCTTCCAAGCCAATAGGAAAGGAAACATCTGGCAACCAAAAGGAAAGGAAACATCTAGGAACAAGAGAACTCATGGATCAGAAGGATCTGAGTTGGACAAGGACTCTCCCACAACTACAACCAAAATTAGTTATCCATTATAACTACTACCCCCAACTCTGGAGGGTGGCTAAAGGTTGAGGAAAAGAAAGGGAGAAAAGAATAGCATTTTTATTTTTACTTTTACTTTTTTGTTCATTACTTCAGTTTCTTTGAAAACAAGAATAGATCATTTGCATATGCTCTTTAGCATCTACAAAATGTAATTTTGTCTTATGAATAAAATTAAGACTTTTTTCTACGAAAAAAAAAAACACTTACAATAGAATATTGGTAGTTGGGTTTCTTGGTTGGATTGGGTTGTTGACATATTTTCTCAACAAATAATATCTTAGTTTAAAATGTGTTGGATCTCATAAGCACTATATTAGTGTGATATATCTTGGTTTGGATATGAATAGACTAATATTTATTCTGTGATGTGAAATTTATTTTTCTTTCTTGATATGAGTGCCTAGCTCCAGGCTTTACCACCTCATGGGAGGCCAGGAGACTATGAAAGCCTATGAGAGTAGATAGTTTAGTCTTATGTGTGAGCAATGTCTAATTTTTATGTTGTGTGATTGTGAGTATTATGATTATGCGTTAATTAGTTTTCCATCATTTGATATAGTTGTTGCATGGAAGGAGACGAACTCACAAAGAAATATGAATTAGTGTATGGTCCAAGTTGAAGTTTTGAAAGGGGAAGCCGAAGCATAAATTCTCTATATTGAGGTCTCAGTCTCCCAACAAATCTCGGTGTGATAAGAAATGCGTCCACTTTGGCTTTAATGGAAAACAAAAACATTCCCAGGAGGTCCAACAACTATGGTTGTCTCTTGTAATTCTGCTTCGTTACCAGAAAGTTTGTAGAGGGTAGGAAAGTTCATGCCCATATGATTCATAAGGGATTTGAGCTCGACATTATCATAAGGATTTGTTTTATCGAAATGTATGTGAAATCTCATGAGCCAGTAGTTGTAGGTGAAGTGTTTAAATACCTAAGAATTTTTTTTTCCTTTTATTTACAGTTGCAAAATTGTGTCATTATACATACAACATGAGTTGAGGTTGGTTTTACTCTGGTAATAACAATAATCAGTAGCCTGTATCATTATTATTGAGTGTAAGAAGATAACTTTTGTATTATTGACTATTTTGAAGCATATTTGAGACGTAATATAACATCTATGAAGGAAATGGCTGGAGCTACTATTAACAACTAAGATTTGTTCTAGGGTATACACCAACTTGACTACAATAGTTGGTGTAATGATTGATGCGGTTGATAGCCATTGCATTCTACTACTCCGTTCGTTGTTTGAATGGTTTCCTCATATCCCTGACCGGTTGTAATAGCAGTGTGGGAATTATTGTTCATATTTCAAAACCACAGTGTAATCTTCCATGAGGTTAGGTCACCAATCTTGATTTATTCAGCGGATCCATGCTTAGATAAGCTTCAACAACACCATAGATTTCATTTCCTCTTAATTTCATTGGGCCACGACGAAATTTTTTCTAGTGGAATACAATGATGGTGAGACACTACAATTCCATGAGAATTGAGGATGTACAACAATACCTTGAAAATATACCTGAGCAAGATGTGGTACCATGGACCACAGTGATATCTTGGTTATGAATAGAATGGAAATGCATTTTTAGCTTCTTGTAGCAAATGCAATGCTCAAACATTCTCAAAAGTCAAACGCTGACAAGAGAAAGACATCTTAGTTTAAATGGATTTGAACCTGATATTGTTACTGTTAGATGTGGCACTTAAGTTGGGCTTTTGCTTGGATTTTTAGGATGTTACTATTGAACCTACATACAGTTTTATTGTGGTGCGCAGGTAAGTTGTGAAAGAAGTGGAAGTTAGAAATTTTTAGTATATGATTTTGAGTGATGGAAGATATATCTATCTATATATATTTTTGTAAAAAGTGCATAACTAATTATTAAATAGTGTTCCATAATTCCAAATTAGTGTTTCTTCATGTAGAGGTCAAGTTATATGATCAACCTCTAAATAAAGTCAGTATCCATAATTCTTTCCTAGAAACTGATGGCTAGCCGAAAGTGAAATATCTGACAGGTAGTGGTAGGTCCATTTTCTTGTGTAAGCCAGGATGAGACAAGTATGTCAATATTGTTGATCATTACAAGTACCTAAATGATGGTTAGAGGTATTTGTGCCTTAAATGGGTCAAGTGGTAAGCTTGAAGTTGTGATGGAGAAATAACGTAGTCTGGGAGATTCTAGAGTGGGTATAAGGGCTGATGAAGGCCATACAAAACTATATAACAAATATTTGTGTTGAAATTTGGGATTCCTGTGTTTATCTCTATAATGTTATTCTTGTAATTTAAGCATTAAGGGAAGGACTTAGAGTTAAGGCTTATGATAGAATACTGATAGTTGGGTTTGTTGGGTTAATTGTGTCTTTGAGATATTTTCTCAACAAATAATCTCTTAGTCTAGAATCTATTAGATCTCATAAGCACTATATTAATGTGATGTAGCTTGATTTTGTAATACCCCGGCTAGTGTGACTCTATTAGTTAAAGTTGAACTACAGTTAAATTGGAAAATTGGAGTATAGAATTTACATGTTTTGTTATTTACAAGAAATATTTATATATATTTAAATATTTAAAAGAAAAGGGAAATGAAATTTTATGACATTGATATTCTTGAGAATATGTAGAGGGATATCAAGTAAAATTAAATCCCTAACAATCAAATAACAATCAAAGAAGTTGTTGAAGAATTAGTTATACCCAAAATGGGGAAATAACAAAAGAGAAAATTTCCTCATTTGTGCTTATTCTCTCTGGAGAGAAAAAGAGGATAGTGGAAGCAAAAGAAAGCTATGAAAGTGTATTGAAACAAGAAAGAATGTTAAGCGAAGAATTTTATGAGTCTGGAAATACAATGATTAGAGATAAATGGTTAGAGATAAATGCCAAGTATATGGTCTTGATTGAAATTAATGTGGGAGAGAAAGACTAGTGGAACCCTTTGAAAAAATTAGGACACTTCTCTAGGGTTACAGAAATATATTCTTGAAAATTGTGGATTCTCTAACTGGAAAGGGTTGAAGCTCAGGGTTAGCTAGGTCAGCAACTAACTTACAGTTGGGCAGATTGTGAGATCCCCTTGCATATTCCCTAGAATATCTCAGATAAGTCTTCAAATTTAGACTTACTGCATTTAAAAGGTCCTCGATCTATGAATTTGTTGGTTTATAAATGGCTAACATAGTGGAAAGAGGAAAGTTTGTATGTAAATTTATGTCTAGAAATGTAAGAAAGTGTGCAAGTACAAATGTTGTCTACAAAATATTGCAGCCAGAACCAACATCACTTATGATGACATACCATAATGTAAATATGAAAATAATGAATGGTTGGTGAGTAAGACAATAAATAATGTAGGACACATTATGCTAGAGGTCCTTGTGGCTTATGGGAGATTGCTTTTTTTGTAAATTGCTGTGAAATTTTATTCATAAAATTAATTAATTAATTAATTTGCAAATGGATGTTTATTCTGTAATGTATACATAAAATGGGGAACTGGGGTTAGTAACTTGGAAAATCGAGAAAGTGAGTTCCCAACCATCCTGTTCAATTCCCAGTTCTAAATATGTAGAACCAGAGGAATCCCTAATAGGTCCCATGATAGATCATATGAGGGTTCTCGCTATTTAAAATCAGCTGGTCACATATAAATGAACACATGTCTATCATATATTATGTACATACAAACGAAAAGTTGTATGGAAGAACAAAATATCCTAGTGCTTATTACCAAATGAAAACGGTCAATTCCTTTCCTTTTATATAACCCTATGTTGTGGTGCTTAAATGCACTTCTTTCCCGTTATGTGATTCTATCGGTTGCTTCTGCTGCGACGTCTGTCCATCGTCACTCTTGAAGTGGAACTCGGATTGAGGCATTTTATGAGAACAATTAGCATAACAACAGAAGAAGATGATGACAGCGTGTAACACTTCAACATATGGTTACACACTACACAAGTGACTCCTCTTTATCATTTCCAATCAGCTACGACAACAATTAACTACTACTCACAGACTACAGGAATTAACTACTAGTCTGCATATTCATGACAACCTTCATTCTAAATTGCAACAACTATTCTTATTTAACTACTACTCACAAACTACAGGAATTAACTATTAGTCTACATATTCATGACAACCTTCATTCTAAATTGCAACAACTATTCTTATTTGGCTTTCGCGAAAGGTGTTTTATTAATAGTGACGATTGCTTGAATTATTTCATCAGCAAAATCAAAGGTTACACTATTCATGTAGTGGTAATCTTTTCTTTTCTTTGTTCTCCTTTTTTATCTTCTGATTTTTTTTTTTTTTTAAATTGAGTTTATGATATTTTTTATAACTTTTCTTCATTATACTTGCTATTAATTTTATAATATTTATATTATACATTTTTTTATTTATTAACTCAGTAATAGTGCTTGGTTTGTTTTTTTCCTGAGGGAATATATAAATGAGATTCAATAAAATTTTATAAATTTAACAAATATTAATTCTAAAGAATTTTAAGTAATATTTTATATAATTTTTTAAAGAATTTTAAATTCTATGTTGGATATACTATTTTTTGTTTTGTGAATGTTAATTAATTAAAATGATGCTTTTTTTCTTTAAATTTGTTAGTGGGAAATCAAACCAATAGCATAGTTATATAGCTTTTGTCCATATTACCAAATTATCGAAAATAATAATGATGTATGTTGATAAGTCTTTTTCCATAAGGAGAACTATTATAGAGGCTATATCTATAAGTAGCATGAGGAGAAGATTCATTGTTTTATGAAATTAAAACGAAATATCTTACTCAAAATTTGTTAATTGCCTTTTGATTCAACTTTTTATTTTTCATATATTTGGAGATCTAGATTTGCAATCTTTTAAGCTTAGTAGAGACACTTTCTTGTCCAATATTTTTTATTTATAATTGATGTAGGTATTTTTTAATAAGAAGGAGAATGGGTGTAGGTATTGTTTTTGGAACCATTACAATCCTTTGAAACCGCAGAACAAGGTCATGGTCTTGAAAAGAATGTAAATGAGATCGTTGAAGTATAGATTTAAATAATTCTTTATGAATGTTAATTAGCTTTTACATTTAATTTGGTTTGAGATTCATAATTATATATCTATTTACTAGTTTGTGTCTAGAATAAGGAATATGCATCTCCTCAAAGCCATCCACATATAATAGATAGCTAGTAAGTGATGCAGTGAAAGCCACATTGTTCGCAACCATTACGATGTTCAACTCCTCTTCAAGGGGATTTAGGAGAGGTAAGTTGTATACCCTATACCATAGCTCATAATTGATATATACTTTACTATACATTATAATTACATAGTTTTTCAATGCATTGTGTATTCTTCCATTTTGCATGGTCACCATCTATTCATTATATCCAACCATTTTTCATTTTATGGATCCATTTTTTTAATATGTTGATATCAATTTGCATATTTATTGATTATGTTCTTACTTTTGCAGAAGGCAAAAAGGGAAAATGATGTTGATATGGTGAAAAGAACTAAAATTACATCAAAAGACTTGAAAGCATGTGAGTTCAAGTCTACAAAATAATACACAGAGCATATGTGCTCAACTAGTATTGCTCTTACTAAGCCCACTAGGCTTATCATTTTTAGAACTAAAACAACTCACTATGTTTAACTTGAATACATTTATGGCTTTAATTAGTGTTTTGTGTAAAAAGAAATTTCTCCTTTTGTAATGAATATTATATTTTTGAATGATAGACTAACTTTTCTCTGGATATAGAATGTTGTATTAGAGAAGTGTATTGAAATTGTACGTACATTTTGCCTTATATGAATGATACACTTTAAAAGAGTTTCATATCAACTATACTTGTGATATATTTTTTGTAATTTTACTAAAGTTCATGAGGTAAATGTGCATGTAGCACTTCTAAATGACAACTGAATTGCCAATAATTACATTTATATTTTTCATGTGGAAATTAGAAGAACTTATGTTAACATTTAAGTAATGTTATTTTATTAAACAGTGAAATCTTAGAATTCTTGAGGGAATACCGGTTAACCAACTCTAACCTCCAGAGAGTTAGAAGAAACAGTTACAACCCTCTCCCATGGAGATAAAAGAGATTCTCATTGGAAAGAAAGGGGTTCTATTTTTCATTGTGGAGAAGGGGGAGAAAAGAGTGATTGGGAAACATAGGAAGTATGTTATCAATCAGAGTGGTCATGAGCTGGTGAAGACTTGTGGGTTAAGAGACGGGAAAGGACAAACTGGATTAAGGTCGTGAGGTCTTCTATTAAACAATAATTGAATCTATTGTCTGGAGCAGAAGGGAAGGACAAACTGGATTAAGGTCTTGAGGTCTTCCATTAGACAATAATTGAATCTACTGTCTGGAGTAGAAGCTCTACAGGAAGAAGCATACATAATTTCCCTTCTCAAGATTGGGAGGAACGGTCTCAACCCTGTGGAATTTGAGAGATTGAAAATTTGCAGATAAGTATTTGTGCAAATATATATATGCTAAATTAGGAAATAAATATTATAGTGTGTGAATGAAATGTGATGCTTGTATTATTTATTGTTTAGCCAATACCATTGTGGAAAGTCATGTTGCAAGGAAATAGTAGTTAGTCTAAGGATTATACTGTAACTAGAATTATAGAAAGCATAATAGCCTGTAGATGGAAAATGGAATTTACATGTAGCAGTCAAATTTATGGTCTTACTTGTTACTGTTATTTCATAAAGATACATCAATTTGTGATGTACATTTAGTTGCAATCTATGGAAAGAAAGGATAAACCAAAACAGCAGGACCGAAATAAGCATCTAATTTAATAACAAGCTATTCTAAGCTCTCGAATTAATTGTCAAAAATAACTATACATGGACTAGAAATTAAGCAAGAACTGAATTGAAAATTGGAAATTATTTCAATAGTATAAATCTTGTAAAGATGTCTTATTGAGCCAGAAACACAGAGGATTGAACTCAAATGGTATCCAAATTAACTAAATTATAATATTAACTCTAGACAGTTCCAGATTCTAATATGAATACAAAACCTTGAAAACACATACTGTACACCGAACAAGAAGGGAGGTAATTGAGACCAGGGTAGCCAAAATGGATTCGATTGTCAGTCCAGTCTCCCTCTTAACTAATCCATATAATAGTATTATAATATACAAGGAAGCACATAAATGTAAATGCACAGGAAAGCATTGAGATAATCTTAAGATCATAGTCATACATCTTAAGCAACATGGAATCAAAACCTCAGAGTGTATTAGACTGTCACAGAAAATATATGATACTCTCGTAGGGCTGCATGGCCATTAACCAACTGATATCGATTGAAACATCAATTGCTAATTTCATTCCCATAATTTTGAATTCAATGATTGGGAAAAGAATTAGTGCAGAAAACAAGAACTATGTTCAGTCAATTTGGTGTCCTAAATTGCTTGCATGAATTATCAACTGAGGTTTGTAGACTGATAAAGCAGTTAACTTTTCTCTTACTTTGTTGTTTTGTATTTTTATGTTTGTTTTGGGGGCTTCTGTTCTTTGATGTCTAAGAATATACAATCTATGAGAGATTTACATGGATCTAATGAGTTTTTAAAGGAAAGATAGGTTCCTAAGTTAGTCTAATCTCCTAAAAGTGGACCAAGAATCATTTTTAACTAGTTAGGACCTAATAAGAGAAACAAAGCATCTATATTATCTACCACTTAGTCCTAATCCATGGATCTAATTCTTACAACAAAAATTAATACTGATGCAGAAGGTAATTCAATAATTGCATTTATTTAGCCATTCGACCATTCAATTTTGGAACATGATAAAATCAATCTCCTTGAAATGATTTTTTGGAATGTCAAGTGATGCAACTAAGTAATGACCTGAAAACAAAAAAGAAAGATGACAGATTGTAAAACTGACAATATGTTGAGTAAGCTCAATCACTGCATGAATTAGATATTCAACCAATTAAGTTAGAATTGTCATAATTTCATAATGGTTTTGAGAACATCTATTAATACAGCCAATTGACAGTTCTATGCTAAGAAAATGAGTAAAAGTTGTAAGAATCTAAGCAATTGTATATTCTCATTACTTCATTTTTCATTCAGTAATTTCTCATACAATATCTCAGAAGAATAAGACTTGCACAGTTGTGATTTTTATCCTTACACTATTGGTTACAAACTGAAATGAAACAAAACTAGAGAAACAAACTTCATAGTAGTAGAAATTAAAATGAAAACAACAAGTGAAAAACCTCCTTCAGTGCAGGGGCCCTCTACAATTGATGTGGCTGGATGACAACTAATTAAAGATGCACTTTTAAACCACCATTGACTAAACAGAGTTTGTATTATCAACAAAACGAGGTCTAAACAGAGTTTTTAACAAAAAGCCTGTAATCCCTTCTAGCTCCTCACTACTTCTCGGTCTCATTTAACCAATATTTATAGAAAAACAACATAATTGTTTAAGAGAAAATCTTGTTACAGGTGGCTTGATTCGAATCTATCATGAATGTTTATAAGAAGACATGCTATAAGTGGCTTAATCCACATTGTAATGAGACTGTTAAACTTTTGAACAACTACAGGTGACTTGATCTGCATTAACTCCTCAACTTCTGATCAGCTACAAGTGGCTTAATCCACATTAACTCTTCAACAAAACTGTTAGACTCCTAATTAACTACGAAAGAGAAAATCAAGAGTCCTACTGCTACTAGATAACGTATTTGACTCCATCTTTGACCATCACTTTAGGGATGTTTTTCTATCGATCTTGACCGAGTGTAGGATAGAATCCATGTTGAGATGATTCTGGAGATGCCCATGTAGCCCAGTTCTTCATTTGACACCTGTAACCTGCCAAACCATGAGAGTAGCTACGGAACCCACAGTTAACTGCAGAATAGGATATGTTCTATAGCTAATTTGCAAAAATCTATTAAAATAGAAAGAACATGAAAATATAATATGGTGATCATTTTAATGCTTTCCTAAGACAAAATGTAGCATTTATCATTGATTGGATCTATAGTCTTGTGAGAAATCAAGAAAAAAAGGTGAGAAAAAATGTTAAGGGGAAGGTAATTCTAAGCTTCAACAAACTATAAGCTTAAATGTATTAAGCACTGTAGAAGTTGAGCCCTCAAAATCAACGAAAGACGGAAAACATTAATAAGTTACTATTGGAGGCTATCACCCCTTTTAAAAGAAAGGAAATCTTTCAAACCCAAAGAAAATAGTAATATAAGTTAGGTTGTCAAAACAACACAAATAATAACATTGAGACTAATTCGAGCATTACATTACCCCTATAACTAGGAATGCACCTATGGTACCACCCTTGAGGTAGCAATAGAGGTTGAAGACCAATAAGCAACATGTCGAGCTACTGAGTAACCTACTAGGGAAACCGGAATGCCCAAGATTTAGTTGATTGGAAACCAAAGATATTAATAAGAATTGAAACCAAAATCGTACAAAGATTTTACCCACCATGACAAAACCCTATTGTTCTGAGTCTGCATGCAAGATAAAGAACTAGGCCGATGCTCCTCCACCTGCAAGAAACCACGACAAAGGCAAGTTAGAGACCCAACCATAGAAAATTGGGATGCATAACAAAAAATAATAACAAAACTGAATTAATGTGTGTCATTGTTTACCTATGGGGTTGTTTTCTAGTGTTGAAAATCTGTCAAAGAGGTGGGAAAACAAAGTAAGAGCTCGACAGTCAACACTACAAGTGGTATCGATTTTTGGAAGTGTTACAGGAATGCCATCGTTGGAAGAATATGTAGAGAGAAACCCTTCCTGAACAAGCGATGCAAATGGAATGCTGAGGACGGGGTTAGGTTGAGCAGTTACTGAAAGTAACCCTTGATCAAATCCAACCGTCTGATTTAGAGTCAGCAAATCAACGTTCGAGAGGAATCCAGATCATGACCGAGAATTCCAGAGCCTAGAGCCGGATGGCCACCCATAAAAAATCAAGACATGGAACTGGAATGGTTAAAGTGCCAATGCAACGAGAATGAAAATCACTTACATGCAGTAATCAATGTCAACCTCTGTGCTACGAATTATATACTATAAAATGTACAATAAAATTTTTTGTAATAATGTTTGATAATCCGCGGTTAAGTAAGGTGTATGGACACGTGTGTTAGGTAGGGCAATAATTATAATATTTTTTATGCAGATTAACGTAATTGATTTATGGATGTGACAAGTGGTATCAGAGCTCAGCTCTCAATAATGTAGCCTGAATGGGCAATGATGATAACAGTAAATGCTTTGAATTGTGCACAGAGAAGGAAGTAAGTAGGTAGACAAACAACAATGAGAAGAGGATTTTGAGGTCGAGGAACAGGCTTGATGCCGAACCCTGAAACGAATCCAAAATTGTCAGCGCAGTTCGATGTATAATAGCAACAACAAAAAAATTGGTTGGTTGAAACCATTCAGCAACTACAATCTAAAATGGTGCACCTTAGGACAAATAGTGAAAGGTTAATGCGAGAGTGGGAAATAATTATTAAGAGCCTCTCACACAAATAGAATCATCGAACCTCTCGACCCAGTCTTGAGCATAGAACCTGTGATGAAGAAGAACATTAACATCCAAGTTAAAATATTCCAGAAGGGATCCATACCGAAAAATTTGACAAAAAGAGAATGGACCGTAAGGAAGAATCTGGTAATGTGTCCAAACCTAGGAAGACCAAGAAACCAAAACTAGAACTGCAAGGAGAATTTAAAAAATTAAACCTCCATTCTTCGATGGGGAGGCAGAGGAATTTGTAGAAGCTTGGATTCTTAATATGTTAGGCCCCTATACTACTAATGTAACCCCTTATTGTTATTAGTAAAACCCACTTATTATATTGATGTACCCATGTAGTGCCCATATTGTTACTATTGTGCCCCATATAAGACCACTATTGTTATTATTATGCCCTTACATTATTATTGTTATGTCAGCTCTGATTATGTTATGACCCCTTAGACTCCTATATATAGAAAGGAAGTCTTTTCATTTGTATCATCCAAGAATTGTTCATTTATGTAATGTAAAGGAGGGTGCCCCCTCGAAGAGGTTGAATTCCAAGGCGTTGATCTATCTTTTCTATCTTTTTCTTGAGCTGGTTTCATAACATTTGGTATCAGAGGTTTGGATTCTAGGGTTTCGCTACTCCAAATAGGTCATCGTGGGTCACAAATATGTTGTGTTGCGACTTTGACATCATCTGTAGAAAAGGGAAGCAATATTTTGTTGCAAATGCACTCTCAAGAAAGGATGAGGATGTGGAAGCATTGTTTTGTGCTATTTCTATTATCCAACCAGATTGGATAAACGAAGCAAGGGATGAATGGAAGAAGGACGAAGAAGTATGGCCACTTATTCAAAAGTTGCAAGATTACCTATTCAAACATATTTCCAGAAATTGAAGCGGAGAAAAATCAATTGGAAACCTTGAGCAGCACAAAAATTAAAAACTGACAGCTACGAAATCGATCAATTTCAGAGTATCTCATCAAGTGGAAGAACTTACCCGTTGAAGATTCCACATGGGAGGACAAGAATTTTATACAGAAGCATCAGGAACTACTCAAGCGTTGAGGACAACGCTTTTTGAAGGAGAGGGGCATGTTAGGCCCCTATACTACTAGTGTAACCCCTTATTGTTATTAGTACAACCCACTTATTATATTGATGTACCCATGTAGTGCCCATATTGTTACTATTGTGCCCCATAGAAGACCATTATTGTTATTATTGTGCCCTTACATTATTATTGTTATGTCGGTTCTGATTATGTTATGACCCCTTAGACTCCTATATATAGAAAGGAGGTATTTTCATTTGTATCATACAAGAATTGTTCATTTATGTAATGTAAAGGAGGTTGCCCCCTCGAAGAGGCTGAATTCTAAGGCGTTGATGTATATTTTATATCTTTTTCTTGAGTTGGTTCCATAACATAATATGAACACATATTTCCAAGTTTATGAATATGATAGTCACCTTAAGGCTATATTGGCCATTTATCAACTTCATAGTAAGGCCACCTTGTGGTGGGAGTAATTTAAAATCGTGCATGGAATAGAGGACCAGGATGTAACATGGGATGAATTCCAGAAACATTTCATAAATAAATACCCGATGGAGCGATTCTGTGATGAGAAAGCCAAATAATTTCATGATGTGAATTTGGGGCAACTGATAATGGATGAATATGTGACAAAATTTACATCTTTATTAAGGTACGTTCCATATATCATAGAGGAGAAATCTAAGGTACAACTCTTTATGAGTATTTTACCTGCATATATGAAGGAAAGAATAGAGTTTGATAGTCCTAAGACTATGGACAAAGCCATTCAAAAGGATTGAATGTATTATAAACAAGTCAAGCAGAAGGGAGATTAGGGAAAAATGTGGTCTCAAAAGAAAGGATAAAAGAATTATCATCATTTTCGAGAAACGAAACCGACAAACTTCAAGAATATACAAAGGAATTTATCAAGTAAACAACCTGGAAGGAGTCAACAAAAGATAAGGTGGAAAGGAGATAATAAGCTAACGGAAGCATCTAGCAACTCGGAACCGAGTCAAGGACAGAACCCTCATTGCAATGATGGGGCTGTGGGGGACCTCATTATTACAAGAATTATCCTCAACATACCTGACCTGAACCAGTTGCTAATATACAAGAGGAATCCATGGTTGGAGAGGTGGCAAGGGACATGCCCCAGATCAATGCTACATTGGAAGAAGGACAAGCTAATTACCAACCTACTATGATAGAATTGGAAGGTCTGTTAACTACTCAATCTATACCTATTCTGGTATATTCGAGTGCAAGCTTGAATTATGTTAGTCCCAAAGTGGGAGAAAGATGTTGTTTGCAAACACATAAACTTAAAAACCCCTGGTTAGTACAACTGGCTACAGGTGCTAAGAGAAGCATAACTGCCAAAGTTCTGAATTGTTTTGTGGACACAGGTGGCCAATTTACAAGAATAGATATGAACGTACTACCTTTAGGTTCATATGATTTGTTAAATGGAATGGATTGGTTAGAAAGCCATTGGTCCTTAGTAAATTGTAAGGACAAGACCATCAATTACCTTGCTGAGGACGGTACTCGACAAGAAATCCAAGGAGTAAAAAAGCTCATGGGGTTGTGTTCCATCACTACCTCCAAACTAAGTAACTGTGTTAGAAAGGGTTGTATGATTTATGTTGTCCAAGTTGGGTATTCCAATTCCAAAGAGAAAATTTCTACTCTAGAAAACATACTGGTAATTCAGAAATTTACAAATGTATTTCTTGAAAATATTATAGGGTTGCCTCCGAAGCGAGATATTGATTTTGCAATTGTATTAATCCTTGGGGTAGCACTATTGTCCAAAGCCCCTTACTGTATGAGTATTCTAGAGTTAACTGAACTTAAAATGCAATTGCAGGAATTACTCAATAAAGGGTATATTCGCCCTAGTGTGTCACCCTAGGGAGATCCAGTATTATTTGTAAGAAAGAAAGATGGTACACTACAATTGTGTATTGACTACAAGAAACATAATAAGTTAACTATTAGAAACAAATACCCTCTACCTCAAATTCATGACCTATTTGATTAGGTCAAGGGTGCAACCATCTTCTCCAATATTGATTGACGATCGGGATATCATCAAATCTAGGTAAAGGAAGAAGATATTTGTAAAACAGCCTTTCGAAATCGATACAACCACTATGAATTTGTAGTCCTACCTTTTGGATTAACTAACACACTCATGGCATTCAGGAGTTTGATGCATGTCATTTTCCACCCTTTCTTGGATAAATTTGTTATAATATTTATAGACGATATTTTGATTTACTCCAAGTATTTAGAAGAACATAAGGAACACTTATAGATAGTATCACAAATGTAAAGAAATCATCAGTTGTATGCAAAGTTTAGCAAGTGTGATTTTTACAAAGAACAAATTCAGTATTTGGGACATGTTATTACAGTTGAAGGTATAATTGTTAATCCTGATAAAATCAGGACTATTATAGAATGTCCAGTTCCCAAAAACATGGTTGATATACCACCCTTTATGGGTCTGGCGGGGTATTACAAATTCATTGAGAATTTCTGTCGAATTGCACATCCCATCGCCTCCTTAGAAAAAAAGGGAAGGATGTTAAAATGGACCAATGAATGTTAGTATAGATTCTAGAAGTTAAAACATTTATTAACCACTACCCTTGTATTAAGGATTGCTGACCCAAATAAGGAATTTGTCATTTTCACAGAGATGCATGTATAGAAGGTGTGGGGGTAGTATTAACACAAGATGGGAAGGTGATTGCTTATGAGTCTCCAAAGCTGAAAGAACATGAACAACAATGCTCTGCCTATGATTTGGAACTATCTGCTCTATTTCATCCATTAAAGGTATGGAGGCATTATGTTATGGTAATGAATTTAGCAATTGAGGTTTTAATCAATATCAATTGGTTAATGGCCATGTGGCCCTGTGAGAGTATCATATATTTTCTGTGACAGTCTAATATACTGAGATTTTGATTCCATGTTGCTAAAGGTGTATGGCTATGATATTAAGATTATCTCTATGCTTTCTTGTACATTTACATTTCTATTCTTTCCTGTATATTTTAATACTATTAGTTAGGAGGGAGACTGGGCCGGTAGCTGAATCCCTTTTGGCTACCTTGGTCTCAACTCCCTCCCTTCTTGTTCGATGTACAACTTGTGTTTTCAGGGTTTGGTATTCATATTAGAATCTAGAATTGTCCAGAGTTAATATTGTAATTTAGTTAATCTAGATTCTGCTTGAGTTTAATCCTATGTGTTTCTAGCTCAACAAGACATCTTTACAAGCTTTATACTTGAATATATAAAACATTTTCAGAAGAAATCACATTGAAGATTTTGGTCGACACGTTTCGAACCAATCGATGTGGTTCATCTTTAGGACAAGATGAAGAAACAGATCTAGGCAGTAAGTTAAATAAGAAGACATGCCATCCTAATGGTTAGAAGAAAACGGCTATATTTGACTTGGGGACGAAAAGGGAAATATTTTATATTATTTAAATAATTTTTACTATTGAAATAATTACCAATTTTCAATTCAGTTCTCGCTTAATTTCCAGTCCATGTATAGTTATTTTTGACAACTAATTCGAGAGCTTAGAATAGCATGTTATTAAATTGGATGCTTATTTCGGTCCTACTGTTTTGGTCCATCCTTTATTTCCATAGATTGCAACTAAATGTACATCACAGATTGATGTATCTTTATGAAATAACAGTAACAAGTAAGACCATAAATTTGACTACTCCATGTAGATTCCATTTTCCATCTACAGGCTACTAAGCTTTCTAAGATTCTAGTTATAGTATAATCCTTCAAACTAACTACTATTTCCTTGTAACATGACTTTCCACAATGGTATTGGCTAAAAAATAAATAATATAATCATCACATTTCATTCACAAACTATAAGATTTTTTTCCTAATTAAGTGTGTGTGTGTATATATATATATATACACACACACACACACAAATACTTATCTGTAAATTTTCAATCTCTCAAATTCCACAAGGCTAAGAATGTTCCTTCCAATTTTGAGAAGGGAAATTATGTCTACTTTTTCCCTTGAGCTCCTATTCTAGACAGTAGATTCATTTATTGTCTAATGGAAGACCTCAAGACCTTAGTCCAGTCTGTCCTTTCTATTCCCCCGAGGTTTTGGTCCAGACAATAGATTTAGTTATTGTCTAATGGAAGACCTCAAGACCTTAGTCTAGTCTGTCTTTTCTGATCTCTTAAGAGAGTCTGCCCATAAGTCTTCACCAGCTCATGACCACTCTAATTGGTAACATACTTCCTATGTTTCCCAATCCCTCTTTTCTCCCCTTTCTCCACAATGAAAAATAGAACCCCTTTCTTTCCATTGAGAATCTCTTTTATCTCCACAGGAGAGAGGTGTAACTGCTTCTTCTAACTATCTAGAGGTTAGAGTTAGTTAACCAGTCTTCCCTCAAGAATTCTGAGATTTCATTATTTAATAAAATAACATTACTTAAATGTTAACACAAGTTTTTCTAATTTCCACATGAAAAATGTAAATGTAATTATTCGTAATTCACTTGTCACTTATGGGTGTTACATGGATATTTACCTCATGAACTTTAGTAAAATAACAAAAAATATATCACAAGTATAGTTGATATGCAACTCTTTTAAAGTGTATCATTCATATAAGACAAATTGTACATACAATTTCAATACACTTCTCTAGTACATAATTCTATATCCAGAGAAAAGTTAGTCTATCATTCAAAAATATAATATTCATTACAAAAGGAGAAACTTCTTTTCACAAAAAGCACTAATTAAATCCCTAAATGTATTCAAGTTAAACATAGTGACTTGTTTTAGTTCTAAGAGTGGTAAGCCTAGTGGGCTTAGTAAGAGCAATAATAGTTGAGCATATATGCTCTATGTATTGTTTTGGAGACTTGAACCCACATGATTTCAAGTCTTTTGATGTAATTTTAGTTCTTTTCACCATCTCTGTTACACAGTAATTTTTCACTGTCTCCCTGTCAGTCTTCCTACTGTGTCATGAGTCCAAGTTAATCATGCTCATGCTCTCTAATGTTGCCAAATGGCCCACTTTGACAAAGTTTTGTTATCAGCGCGACTTTTGTCAAAATAACCGCGCTGATGGGTGCTCCATAACAGACCGAACGCGTTGCCAACGCGGAAGTACACCTTGTAGGTTTTAACCCCGTATAGGAATTACCTGCATACGAAATCTAAATCACAGGAAAAATAAAAATGCAAGAGCATAACACATAAAACACATATACACAGAGATTTCCCACTGGATCTCAAAACCGAGACTACCAGCTTGATTTTTCATTATATTCCTTTCAATGTTACATAATATTTATACATGCCGAAGCATCGAATACCATGGACCGAAAACCATCGCGTCCAAAACCATGGACCGAAAACCATAGGTAGGATCGCCCATCCTAATATAGGGTCCAAAACAATTTTTCTCGGGGCACTGCCCTGAACCCCGTAGAGGGGGGCTACCCGCCCCCCTCAAACCCCTCGGAAAGGGGGAGCTGCCGCCCCCCCACTGCACAATCGGTGTGGCGAAAGGGGGGCTCTAGCCCCCCTCTAACCCCCTGGTTCACTACGTAGGTTAGTCGTGGAAAGAATATAACACAAGCCAACAATATCCCACTTGTTGTTTTCTTTCCACAAGGGGCCACAAGAGAGCTTAGTCATTTTTCCAGCCCTGAAACGCCCATTGTTTCTCTACACCAAGAGAACTTCTCAGAGCTCACAGATCTTGTCAATGCATCTCAATATTCTTCAAAGTGTCCACCTTTACCAGCAACACCTTTTTGTCTTCTATCATATCCCTCACAAAGTGATACTGAACATCAATGTGCTTTGTCTTTGAATGATAAGCAGGGTTCTTAGCCAAGAAAATTGCACTTTGGCTGTCACTGTCTATCTTTATAGCTCCCTGTACTA
>APFE030891763.1:85499-106658 GCA_000404065.3 Pinus taeda
GGTTTCACTGATTCCGATTGGGCTGGTGACCCTGATGATTGGAAGTCTACTGCTGGTTATGTGTTCACTCTTGGTTCAAGACCTATTACATGGGCTTGCAAGAAACAAGGTGCCATTTCTCTTTCTTCAGCAGAATCAGAGTATCGTGGTTCCATAGAAGCTAGTAAGGAAGCCTTGTGGCTTTGTCAGATCCTATCAGAGTTTGGCTTTCAGCAACAGCATCCGACTACACTTTGGTGTGATAATCAAAGTGCCATTCAACTATGCAAAGATCCAGTCCAACATCAATGTAGCAAGCACATTGAACTGCACATGCACTTCATCAAAAAGCTCATTCATGACCATGTTCTTGAAGTGCAATATTGTTCAACAGATGATGAAGTTGCAGACATCTTTACAAAGTCTCTCACAGAGGCGAAGTTTACTAAACTTTGATTTATGGTTGGAGTTTAGGAAGTTGTCACTAAGGGGGGATAGGCTCTAGTGCCTCCTTCCTTCTCCTATAGTGTGTCATATTTGTAAATCCTTTCAATCCTATCCCAAGTTCAGTTCATTAAGGGGGGATGTTAGATATTCCGACACATAGGCAAATAGTTAAGTATAACTTTGGTTCTAAATGTAGAGTTTAGGTAAAAGTGTGTTTCTTTATTAATGTACTTTTTGTAAAACTTACCATCCGACGGTCACGATATGTAGTTGATCCAACGGTTCATTCTCTCCTTTGGTATTACCGACCACTTGATCCGTGGCTTAAACACCCGATTGTGGTCCATGATCTCTATTTTAAAAAGGCATGGCAGGGTCATTTGAGGTTAACTGTTCATGAGAGAAGCTTATGTAAAATTTCATTCTTTTATTAATAAATTGCCTGAAGTGGCCGCGTTGGCTCAAGCCGTGGACTGTTTCCCTCTTTGAGGGTTTTAACCACATCAAAAATACTGGTGTCTTGATCTGTGATCTGTTTATGAGTAGTGTCCTTTGGTGTTCTATCTGAGGAACTTACCCTGTAAATTCCTACAATCACTTTAAGATCACCGATTTTCGATTGGCGACATGTCTTTTGCTACTGCAATCACAATACGCCATGTCGTTGGAACCTTTGATATGCCATGTGCCATGGATGAGAAATCATCAATCCGCCAATTTGCGATATCGGCGATCACTGATCGCTAATTGTCGGGCTTAATAAACAACCTAACATTTAATTTTCAATCCGAGAGTTTGTAAACTTAGAGGTGCAACATTGGAAATGCCAGAGAAGAACCTCGGTAGCCTATACTAGTTAATTCAATGAAACCACACCATTCTGGAAACTAGAATAAAAAAAGAAAGTACTTTGCAAAGAAATAAAAGGAACTTCTCACATTGTTGTAAACAACCTTGATTGCTGAAATGAAATGCTATGTTTATCTTCAATAGAGTACTTGGAAACTTCAACAAGTGAGCCCTTCAAATAACCTACCTTTTAACGATTTTCCTTCTCACACTGGTCATTCCTGAAACACTGCAATTTACTTGCACTAGTGCAGGCACATAACTTTGTGTGAAAAGTACACCTTGTACTTTTACTGAAGACTTATGTCTTTATGTAGGGGCTCAAAGCCAAAAGGCTTGGAGCACTCTGTTCATGTGACAAGACACTAGTCTTTGTACCGGAACAGAGCTTCCTACACCAAGTTATCGATTTCGAGAAAATAAAGAAGCGTGTTAACTGTAAAATAAATTGCAAATGTAAGCATACTTTGGAAATCACTTGCACAAATGCTTTTAAAATAAACAACTGAAACAAGAAAAATATTTGAAAACTTAAAGCAACTCAAATTCCGCCAAAAGTATTATGTATGAAATCAAATCCTACTTTAGAAAATAAAGTTCACTATGATAACTTTCAATCCTTTCCTTAGAAACTGTAAAGTGCAGAAATAAATCAAGATTATGTAACAATTTTTTCATGCATTTTATGAAGTCATCTTTAATCATTTTAGGAATTTAACTTTTAATACCGAAGACACTTCTGTATAATGTCGACATTGTTTGCGGAAAGAAATTAAATTGCATAAGGGAAAAGAATGAAATGCTTGTTGTAAAATGAACTATGTAAAAACACAGTACAAGAAACCAACGTGCACTAGTGCAGGATTAGACTCCCTGCTCGATCCAATGAAAGAAAATCAGAAAAGGAAATTGCAGAAATAAATGAACTGAAATTAACTTTCACACAAACGGATCCGTTCACACCTTAACAAAAACTGAAATTCATGTGCAAGAAAAGGAACTTAATTTAAGCCACACTTCTGCAATTAAATAATTTAACACACCTTTCAAGCAACGAAAACGAAAGGGGTAAACGCGCTGGGTTGGTTGGGCCCTAACCAAACAATGCATTTCCCTGTTAAGAAACAAGTATCTTCAACAGCTAAATCAATGCATCAAATAGAAATTTAATCGCGGGATAAATGAAACATGGCGCAGCTCCTTTTATATTACATTTCGAAATCAACAAATGTACATAGTGAATTCAAATTCAGCCCAGAATAAGGGCGATACCATCAAAACAAAGTTACAACACACTGTTGTAGCGTCGCTCATCCACCGTCCTCCCTTTCTACATGCATTATTCCTCCTTTTATAATCTTTCATAATGATTAAAACAAGTTGTTCCTTTGTAAGGAATATGGTGATTGAATCCCAACCAATTCTAATTACATAATATAACAGTACAATAGTTCCCCTATTAAAAGAATAAAGATTTAATACGAATTTTCCAATTCTGGGATTTTTCTAGAATTCTGGAAAATTTGGTAATTTTAACAAACTGCCTCCAGAGCGCCCTTCGTATCTCCTCAACCATTATGAATTTTGGAAAATTGTTTTGAGCTTAGTCAAATTTCTATACTGGGACAAAAACCCATGTCGTGGAATTTCTTTATTTACCTTCATCTGCACAAAAACCGAGGTGGAAGTTGGCAATCTGGAAACTTGTTGACTGTGTTTTCTAGAATTCTGGAAAAACAGTGTTTTTTATAAAAAGTGCTTCAAAGACCTGTTCATAACTTTTGGAATAATTTAAATCCCAGGAAACGGTTTCGGTTATGGGTAATTGGGTATATTTTTGAAAAACCCATTAGCTCAGATTTCCATAATTCACCTCCATTTGCATAAAAACCGAGGTCAAACTTGGCCATTTAGAAATTATGCAGATTTTGGGCAGACATTAATTTGCAATGCTGGTGTAGGAATGTTGGTGCGGGAATCCTACCGATACTAGTGCAAGAATGTGTGGTGCAGGAACTTGGCCTATATTAGAATAGGCATATAATCAACTCCGTAAACCTGCAAACACACAAACTGTTATTAATGATGCTTTTAATGTTTAAATCTCGTTAAAACAAGGGAATAACAAATACTTACTTATTATCTCCAAGAATGCACAAAACTATGACTATGATGATTCAATTTAAACAAAAGCATGAGGGATTTCGAGTAAAAGGTGATATAAATGAAGGCAAAACAGGGGCCCAACACTAATTTCACCCAAACCTCTGATTTCCTCATCGATGCCTTAGACCTCTGATTTGTGATTGGCGATATGCTCCCAGACCTCTGATATGCTCTTCTTTCCTCCTTTCAAAGATGACAAAACCCCATCTTTAACATGCCATATCTTGTGATTCCAGGGTCCATTTAAAGAGTTCCATATACCGTTAGAAATACAATTTGGAGCACGATCCAATGGAGAGGATTCGATTTATCTTTGAGCGCTTCTATGGTTTGGGAGATGACTGCAATATTTACTACTCTTTTGTGCTTTGGGCAACTTGAAAACACTTTTTGCAGCGAGTGACAATATTGGCTCCAACTGGGGATAGTGCCTTGCTGGCAAGGTGTTGAGAACTTGCAGACTAGTAGCCATCACCGTTGGGAATGAATTTAAGAATATAATGAACTTTTACAACCATAAACTCCATGAAAATTTGTTTGCAGGGAGTCCTTTCCACATGAAACTGAAATGCAAAAAAATAAATTCTACAACTTGAAAGTAAATGCTCAGCTAGTGAGCTTATTTATATACAACTCCTATCTACGTATAGGGCTCAATTCACCTAAGTGAGTTCAAACCTCCAATGGAGCCAGGCCATCATTTGGGTGCTGGACCTAATGCCTCCCTGTTGCTAAAATTTAAACATTAAAATAAGCATGCACCATGAAAAATCTACAAATAAAAAGATTGATGCCTACTCCAGAAACAATCTTTGATGCTGACCGAAGAATGTGGTCATGTAATCAGCTACAGGGTCATATAACTGACCAGAGAAATTTGCATCCACCTTATTTTCATAAACAATCTGCTGACCAATATCTTCTTGGTCAGGGCAGTCACAAATATTATTTGGCTCCTCAGCTTTAGATTTTCCAAGAAAAACTTGTTGCTCGAAGACGTCTCCCAACTTGCTGGTAAACCACTCCCTTTGAACATTCGTGGCCATCTCATCCTCCTCTAAATAATATGAATCATAAATTGGAGGAGGTTCTTGAACTTGTTCTCTAGGTGAAATATGTGCATCATGGACTGGATCCTCTTTGTTGACCTCCTAGTGGGCCCCTCTTCTTATGCAGCTTCCCATGACTAGGATTGTTGTGGCTCTACATCACTTGACTCTCCATCAAAGTCATATATCATAAGAAGGAGAAACATCAAATTTGGTTGGATAAGATCTCTGAGGGTTTATTTGCAGCTCAATGATCTTTCCTTCTTCTCTTTCTTGCTTATTGGGTGATGCTTCTTGATGCAAGTAGATGTTTTCTTGGAGCGGAGCTCCACAAACATCTTCAGCAGGGTCATTAACCTCAAGAATATGCACAACAATCTTCAAACAGAGAATTCAGTGGATATAATCTTTTGGAATAATGATGGAATGCTATATGAAAACATTTTAATGAAGATATGCTGCCATGAGGTATTGTTCTGTACCAAATTCTAAAATCGTCTTCTAAAGAGTACATGAACAATTTCATTCGTGCATCTTCAAAAATATTACCCTTTGTTCCATGCAATCATGATTAGGGTGTTGGTATGACCTTCTATATGTGTTTCCACCAAATCTAGGAAAATAGGTATTCCATTCATGAAACAAAGGAAAATGATTGGGATAACGAGCAATAGAAGAAAAATTTAGTGGGGAAAATTGGTTGCCTAGGAATGCAGGAATGGCCATTTTGAAAACCCCCTAGCTGAGTGATATTTGTTTTATAGGTAGGGAAAGATTTCGGCTGCTTTATCATTAGAGTGAGTATGAGGCTACTTGAAAGATAGGGCGATCAAATAGAGATATGGATAGTGGAGTCGCTAGGATGTTTACCATAAAATTAAAACAATGGAGTTGCCAATGTGAGAGATCTTCAACCCACACTTCCCTTTCTCACCTAACAGAGGGAATGTAAAGATTTGTCGTACCTAAGGAAAAATATTGTAATTTGTTCCCCGACAATAGCACTAGAAAGATGTTGTCTCTTTTTCTGGCACCCGTAGCATAAGTGCTTTAGGAGACATAGAAAGCTTCCTAGAGACAACCTCTAGGTAGATTGTATACCAATGCCTAGGACATCTTAAATAGAGGATTTATTTGGAAGATTATCAGTGAGGGGTTTCCACAACACTCCAATTGTCACGAAGTTGAAAAGATAATAAAAGGGGGCTTGGTTCAAATAGGTCTTCATTAAGGTAAACTCAAGACAAGAGATGGATCTGAATGTTCAAGGGGTAAACCAAGCCAACCTCAAAGATAAATGCTATGTTCTAGTGGCTGACACACAACAACACGCAAGTTAATATTGGCGTTGTAGTAAAGTGAAGGGGATGAAAGAAACCAGGGAATTCGATGCATAGGGTTGTAAAAAAACATAATCCTAAGAAACAATGTTCCGGTAGAAATATGGAAGACAGAGTAGGTGGAATGGTAGAAACAGTGGAGTGCTAATGAAGGTTTCATGCCAAATAGATCATGGGTACCTTTATCGCCAAACATCGTGAGTAAATTTGGGCTCACATAGGTACTGCAGGTTAATCGAATAAAATAAGTAAATTTGTCGTGTACACGGCTACTACAAGTTACAGACTAACAGAAGTAACTATGTCTTAAACACATGGCTTGTTCGATTATTTAGCAACCTAGATAAATCCATGAATCATAGAGAAATTGACCACTTCATTACGCTATTTCAAAGAAATAAAAACACATATGAAATGATATTTACAAAGAGGAAACATACTATGCATTGATCTGCTTGGAATCACCATAATACTTTCATTAATACTTGAAGGGTCCAATAACTAGTCCATTAAATTTAGTAGTGTATCTCTCTAGTCCCTCATGAATAGGCAATTAGAATCAAAGTCAAATCACAAAATTTGGACCATTGCGGGTGCAGAATTCCAGAACCAGTATTAAGTGTTTCTCCCCCTTCTTTATACAAAGAAGGGGGGGATTTGAATCAATAGTTACAAAATATCTCACCCAAGGACTAGTTGTCTTCTCAACTAGTCATCTCAGCGAGCGATAGCCCTATTGCCCACAATGATTTCATTCAGATTTGATTCCATTCTTGGAAATATAGAAATTACAAAATAATAGAAATTACAGGAAAATAGAAACAAGGAAACTAAATGATGATGTAGGAAATATCATTGTGCGATTCCTGTGAGGCCCCTGATCAGGCCACGTCTCTGTTTTGATGTGCCTCTCCTTGCAGGTCGGCTGGTTCCCATCGCTTTCATCTTAACTGCCTGACTTCACCACTCTCTGGAGATGATAACAATTGACTATGGTTGCCTGTTACGAAGTAGAAGTGGAGAATTCCTAGCAGTCCTTCGGTGTGTGTCTGAGTGGAGCCCCATGTTGAGCCATTAAGTCTTCTTAAGTCCCATGCCTCCATTTACTGTTCGAAGATGAGCAGCAAAGAAGTTGAATTCATTTTTGTGGCCCATGTAGTTCTTGGTTTCTTGTTGCAGGGGCTTCTATAGGATTAACCCATATCGATTTGCAACTGCTCCATACCTCTATTCAAAATATTAACAGCTGACCCATCCACCTTTAAAGCTTTGTACCATGTTATCGGGGCATTGCTATTTTGGGACTTTTGCGCTAAGAGGTGTTATAGAATAGCAAGTCCCTATATTCTTTGGCCCCCTTTGGTTTATCCCCTTTCTGTCTTTCTTCTCATATGACCGGGTTCTTGGCCAAATATCAGAGCTCCTCGATTACTGGATCACAATCAGGGGTTTTATATTGGATCCACAACTTGTTTGCAATCTTCAATTGTGATATCCCTTTAGTGCTCAGGCCTTGGTTCCTCGACCCTTTATGTGATCACGGGCCAACCACCTTATCAGAGCCCCTTTATCAGAGGTCTGCAATCAGTGATTCCTTTTTCATGCACAACGCAACCGTCTATCACCCTCCGTGCTTAGCCCCTGGTTCTTTTAGCGCTTTATGTGATTATGGGTTAGCCCTTGTATCAGAGACTCCTTTATCGGAGGTTTCAAGTCAAGGTTTTTATATTGGACCACAACATGTTTTCGATCTCCGATCTGCGATAGCCCTTTAGTGCTCGATGCTTGGTTCCTTGCCTCTTTATGTGACTACAGGTGATCCGAGTTGACTCAACTCCTCGATTTAACCAAGCTCTTTTGCTTCTGTGATGTAGCTATAATATCATTTTATAAGAGCATAAATGAACATATATGAATTCTTAATCAAATTGAAACATAATGAAAATCAACAAATCATAGACATGAGACATTGATAACGAAGTTCGTCAAGTGTGGACTACGTCTTTGGGCTCGGTGTCAAGATGGTGTTGGACCCTTCATTCAGTGTTGGAAATGGTGAATATATACATGGACTATGTTTTCTGTCATACAAGGATATGTTCCCTCTACATGAGTGGAGAAGTCTCTCCACGAGACGTTCCACTACCAGAACTATCATTCATAATAGACCTCTTATCAACATGAAATAAACTTACACATGGTGTCAAGAGTATTCCGCCATCATGACATCAAAGGTATCTCAACCAAAACACCCATGGTGACCATGAGTATCCCACCCTCATGGCAACAAAGGGATCTCAATCAAAACATACATAACAATCCATTATGAATGCATCTCACATGAAATAGAAACAAATATTTTGCATCATACATTAAGCATGAATCGAAAAAACATAGTACATCTCACAAATGATCAAATAAGTACATGACAACAACACTTCATATACCTCAACTCTGATGCTGACTGAAGAATGGAATTCTCAGCTGCTGGATTTGAATGCATCATCGAAACTGTGGCATTGCATGACATAAGATCGACTGTCCACACTTTGAAATCTGACATCGTCACTCCAATATGGAAGATGGCCAAAAAATAGAAGGCTAAAATTCAATAATTTACTTCACCATTGAGTTTGTGTTGTCGAGAGGTGTAAAATCAACTATCCATTTGTCGAATTCTGACACAGGAAAAATCTAAGCCTATAGGAATCTTTTTTATTCCCTTGCGATTCTCCAAAGATTCCCTCCTGTGGGTTGATTGGAGATCTGCAACTCAGATAAGAAAACTAATCTCGCCATTGAGATCCTTTTGACATTTTGAGAAGAATGAGTATAAGGTTGGACGCATTCTGAATTTGGGAAATTTCAGCCTCCAGGGAATCCAAAAGATTCCCTCAAGATTCTCGAAGATTCTCCTCTGCTGGGAGTCTGCAAATCCACTGCTCAAAAGGCTAATACAATCTTGCCATTGTGTCCCCTGCGAAAATCTAAGAAAAATGATTGTAAACTTGATTACATTCTGATAAAATGAATTTTTACCTCCCAAGGAATCTTTTTAGCATCTTAAGATTCTCTACAAAACTTCTGTCTCAAAAATAATGCCATCATGGAACTGCCTCTGTGGACTATGTCATGGTTACACTGCTCATCCATTTCTCCATTCCTCGTTCTCCATTCTCCATTCAACACCTCCGTTCTTCCCCTTGGTTGAATTAATGAAAGGTTTTTATATAAAAGGTGTGCCAGAGACTTCAAAACCCAACCACGTGGTGCATTGGTTGGTTTGCCTGACCTTATGGCATTAGGCCCACCCATGGTCATGTGTTTAAATCCCTTATACAACAAATTTTTTGCATTTATAACTAATTTGGAATGACGTGGTTTGTGATTTTTGGTGTGAAACGGTTTCGGTGGGCGCGTTTCATATTTTGTAATGGTTATGTTAAGATTGGGGCGTAACCATTGTGTGTTGGTGTGAGGGCACCCAGGAGGCGGGCCGACCACACTAGCCAGGCAGGTTCAAGCCCCGCCATCGTCAAAATCCTGTGTCAAGTGTATAATGGTTGGGTGTGGGCCGGGTCCAACGGAGGTGACCCGCCCACTTGATTTTTGTTTAATATATATATATATATATATATATATATATATATATAATATATATATATATATAGTGTATGGTGGTTGGGCCGGTGGGAGTCACAGCCTGTCGGCCCATTTTTTTTAAATGTTTTATTTATTTATTTTTAAATATATAGTTTAGGATTTGGGTGTGATGGAGGTGGCGGGGGTCATGACCCGCCACCTATTTTTATATTATATATATATATATATATATATATATATATATATAATATATATAATATATATAGATATATAATATAATAGATATATATATATATATATATATTATATATATATATATATATATATATATAGATATATATATATTAGATATATTATTATTTATTATATTTTAATAATAAGTCATATTTTTCGATTTTGTCTAATATAAGGGCTATTAGACAAATTAAAGAGGCAACAATTTTGCTTGCTATCGGGAGCTAAGTTCCAATGCCGGTTGAGGGTGAATTTGTAGGACACTTAAATCTGGCCCCCTCTCCAACTTTGACCACAACTTTGACTGGCTCTATCTCCTTCATACGATCTCAGATTTGAGTGTCGTTCGTACCGTTGGAATCAGGGCAGCGGGCACTTCAATATGGTGTTGGATTGGGAGAAATCTAACCACTTTGAATTTTAACCCATCTGAGTCCTCTGGGACTTCTGCATGTGTCTGGAGCCACCTGGAACAATCCTCCCCACTAAGGAGCATTTGGTCCTCCAAAAACATGAAAATAATCTGCCCCTTTTTTGTACCTTGTCTGCACTTACAAATGTCTGATAAGTCACCCTTCCTTCTCCTTCACCATTGTCCTTCGGAGCCATAAGCGATGAGCCGACACCTGCAACCTCTACAAACCTATAGTACATTGTTTTTGCAAATTACATGCTTGATTTACAAGAACAATCAATGACCCAAGCATCCCATACTTTCCACGAGTTTATAACACATACTCCATGGTCAAGTTCACATCATAATGGAAATAGTACCCCAACTATGAAAATAAGGCCAAAATATCATTGTTGCTTCAACAAGCAATGGAAAACACATCATCATTGCAACACATGATTTAAAATAATAAGGTCAAACACTATTGTTGCTTTAACAAGTGATGGAAAACACTTCATCACTTTCATAGTTTAAAATGCAACACAAAAAAAGACCATACATCATTGTTGTTGCCATAAGTGATGGAAAACACATCATCACTTTTACAGTTTAAATTGCAACAAATGATTTACAAAAACACGGCCATGATAGGCTAAAATATCTAGAAACCATTTTTCACTTATCAATGTTAATGGGTCATCCCCCTGTGGTGGTTTTTCTTGTCGAACGACTTTTTCAATTGGTTCATGCTCCGACACTTTTTCTTTAAGGTGCTGCTCTGGATGGAGCCTCCAACACGTCGTTCTTTGATGACCACTTCTGTTGCAATGACCACAATAAGTCTTCTTCCTCCAGAACTTCTTTACCTTCTTCTTTTCCTACTATTGAGAGGGTCCTTCATGCCTCATCCTTTTTCGTGCTACCATTCTCTTCGAGCACTCAACAAATGTATGGTTATGTAAACCACAGAAAGTACATGTTTTTCGATGCCATGTTTTACGTTCACCATTAACAACATGATTTTAATCGAAATGAATATTTGAATATTGAGACTTGTTATACCTTTCCTTGTTGTCTTTGGTGTAATTATGGTGATGAGAGCTTGCCTCAGCTCTTTTCCTGCAATGGGCACTGCCATGGGATGATGGTGATGTGTTCCCATCATTCTCTTTCCTTGACGATTTCAATAATGTCTTGGAAGAATCTGACACCCTTGAGCATTGTCCTTCGGTGTATCCCAAGTTTTCAAATCGAGATCTCTGCACAACCTCCAATGACTGAGTAATGCCTTGGTTATTAACACGAATTTCTTCTTCCTCCTTGTACGTCATCCTGGTAAGGAGCCTCATGTTTCTCCCTAATTGGTATCTCCACATTTCCAATATAAATCATACTATGTGAAGATGAACCTGAAGGGAAATCAACATCTTTTACCTCCACTGTCGATTTGGGAAGAATTGATGAGGGCTTCTCATCATTTGTCGTTGGTGGTTCATTGGTTTTCTTGGCACATTCCCCAACTTACTTCCTGACATACCCAATTCCTGCCTGACCAGGTAATTCCTCTACTTTCTTGGGGTTGACAATTCCTTGGCCATTAATGCCCAAGCCGTTTCCTTCATACCCATTTTCTTCAGCAGTTTGGAGCCAATTCTTGTGGTATGATTTTCAAAAACAACGAAATCATCATCAGGAAACATACATCAAGTTAGAGAATTACTTCTTACCTCACATGGGTCATGCTGCAGCTTTTCCAAGGCCTCTTCCTTAGCTTGCAGTTGTCGTAGCAACCTCTGTTTCTACTCTTTCTCTTCTTGTAGGAGTATCTTCAATTCAACGTTATCTGCTTGAAGAATCTAGTTGTTGTGCTTCAGTTCTTTGAGGGCCTCTTCCACGGCTCACAACTAATGCTGCAATTGTTGCTTTTCCTTTGTCTCTTCTTGTAGAGCTTCATACATTATTTTCATCTTTTGGGACACTCTGAGCATGGTATCGTACATCTCTTTTTCATCCTCCATTGTTGCATGTTCCATTATCCACGCTCGTAATTCTCAACCCATGAAAAAACGATACCAAATTTGATCCGAGTTGACTCAACTCCCAGATTTAACCAAGATCTTTTGCTTCCATGATGTAGTTAGAATTCATTTTATAAGAGCGTAAATGAACATATATGCATGCTTAATCAAATGGAAAAATAATGACAATCAACAAATCATAGACATGAGACGTTGATAATGGAGTTCGTCTAGTGTGGACTACATCTCCGGGCCCAGTGTCAAGATGGTGTTGGCCACTTCATTCAGTGTTGGAAATGGTGAAGATGTACATGGACTATGTTTTATGTCATACAAGGATATGTGTACTCTACATGAGTGGCAAAGTATCTCCATGAGACGTTCCGCTACAGTAACTATCACTCACAACAGACCTCCTATCAGCATGACATAAACTTACACATGGTGACAATGAGTATCCCACCATCATGGCATCAAAGGGATCTCAACCAAAACACCCATGGTGACAATGAGTATCCTACCATCATGGCAACAAAGGGATCTCAATCAAAACATACATAAAATTCCATGATGAATACATCTCACATGAAATAGACATAAATATTATGCATCATACATCAAGTAGGAATCCAAAAAACATAGTACATCTCACAACAAATGATCAAAGAAGTACATGACAACAACACTTCATATAACTCAACTCTGACTCTAACTGAAGAATGGAATACTCAGCTCCTAGATCTAAATGCACCATCAAAATCGCAATGTCGCATGGCATAAGATCGACTGTCCACACTTTGAAATCTGACACCATCACTCCAATCTGGAAAATGGCCGAAAAATAGAAGGCTCAACTGCAAAAACTGAATGCACAATTAAATTTGTGTCGTCAAGAGGTGTAAAATATATTATCCATTTGTCAAATTATGACACTGGAAAAATCTGGGCTTGTAGGAATCTTTTTTATTCCCCTGTGATTATCCAAAGGTTCCCTCCTATGGGTGTACTAGAGATCTTCAACTCTAATCAGAAAATTGATCTCACCATTGATACTCTTGTGAAATTTTGAGAAGAATGAGTATAAGGTTGGCTACATTTTGAATTTGGGAAATTTCAGCCTCTAAGGAATCTTGAAGATTCCCTCAAGATTCTCAAAGATTCTCCTCTGCTAGGAATCTGAAAAGCTGCTGCTCAAAAGGAGAATCCAACCTCGCGATTGCGTTCCCTACGAAAATATGAGAAAAATGATTGTTAACTTGATTACATTTTGACAAAATGAATTTTTACCTCCTAAAGAATCTTTTTAGCATCTTAAGATTCTCTACAAAAATTATGTCTCGAAAAGCATGCCATCATGGTTCTGCCTTTTGTGGACTGTGTCATGGTTCCACTGCTCATCCGTTTCTCCATTCCTCATCCTCCATTCTCCATTCGGCGCCTCCGTTCTTACCCTTGGTTAAATTAATGAAAGGTTTTATATAAAAGGTTTGGTGTAGACTTCAAAACCCAACCACGTGGTGCATTGGTTGGTCTGCCCGACCCTATGGCGTTAGGTCCACCCGCGGGTCATGTGTTAGAATCCCTTATACAACCACTTTTTGGCATTTATAACTAATTTGGAATGGTATGGTTTGTGTTTTGTGGTGTGAAAAGGTTTCGGTGGGCGCGTTGCATATTTGGTAACGGTTATGTTAAGATTGGGTTGTAATCGTTGTGTGTTGGTGTGAGGACGTCGGGGAAGGGGGCCGACCACATCGGCTAAGCAAGTTCAAGCCCCACCACCCTTGGAATACAATGGCAAGTGTATAGTGGGTGGGTCGGGTCCACCGGAGGTGGCCCGCCCACCCCAATTTTGTTTAATATATATATAGTGTATGGTGGTTGCGTCGACGGGGGTCACAGCTTGTCAGCGCATTTTAATTTTATTTTTTTTAAACATATAAGTTTAGGATTAAGGTCCGATGGAGGTGGCGGGGGTCATGGCCCTGCCACCTATATCTATATAATATATTATATATATATATAGAGATATATATCATATTTTTTTATTTTGTCTAATATAAGGGATATTTGACAAATTAAAGAGGCAACAATTTCACCCTCTCTTGAGAGCTAAGTTCCCACGCCGGTTGACGATGAATTTGTAGGACACTTAAACCTAGCCCACTACCCAACTTTGACCACAACTTTGACTGGCTCTATCTCCTCCATACAAGCTCAGGTTTGAGTGTCGTTTGCACCATTGGAATTAGGGCGAAGAGCACTTCGATCTAGTATTGGTTTGGGATCAATCTCACCACTTTGAATTTTGACCCTTTTTTAGTCTTCTAGGACTTCTGCATGTGTGTGGAGCCACCTAGATCAGCAGGCCAACCCCCTTATCAAAGCCCCTTTATCGGCAGATTGTAATTGGGGATTTAACTTTGAGGTAACAAGATGCCTCAACGTGCAAGTGCCAATTTGTGATCTCTAATGTGACCTCATCCTCTGCCACGTGTCACCTTGTGAGTCGTGACATGTGTCACCTTGTTTTGGCCCCTTATGACCCCTCAACACGTTGAATCTGCATGCCACGTGTCCACCATACTACCACGTCATGCTGATGTCAACACCACCATGTCTTTACCGGATCCAATAATACTCTGCCACGTGGCCCCATGGGGGAGAGAGAAAAAGCTTGTCTGAACTTGGTTTTGCGTTGAATTTCTTTGTTAAATGCTTTTCGGCCTTTCCCTGCATTTTAAAACCATTGACGTTGTTTTCTCACAATTTCTCCATAGTGATCACTTTAAGAGCACCGATTACCGATTACCGACATGTCTTATGCTGCTGCGATCGCTGATCACCGATATGCCATGTCATTGAAACCTACGATATGCCATGTGCCATGGATGAGAAATTATCGATCCGTCGATTTGCAATATTGGCAATCATTGATCACTGATTTCACCCCAAACCTCTGATTTCCTCATCATTGCCTTAGATCTCTTATTTGAGATTTGTGATATGCTCCCGAACCTCCAGTATGCTCTTCTTTCCTCCTTTCAAAGGTGATAAAACCCCATCTTTAACATGCTATATCTTCTAATTCCGGAGTCCATTTTAGGAGTTCCATATACCTTAGAAAGCTAATTCCAAGCACTATCTAATGGATAGGGTTCGATTTAGCTTTGATTGCTTTTGCGGCTTGGGAGATGACTGCAAGATTTACTTCTCTTTTGCACTTTGGGAAACTTGAAAACACTTTTTTGTAGCGAGTCACAACAATAGGTAAGGGCCACATGGGTGCCTACGCTAGCATGTGTGAAATTCCTTGTTCAAGAACGTGGAATGCAGATGGGCTAGGAACTTGTTGGAGGGTATTTTTCCCAAGATAAGGAGGGGTAGCACCATAGGATGCCTTAATTAACCATCGATGTGGGCATGAATCCCTCGCACTTATCTGGAGATTTCTCAGATCTTTGAGACAAAGCCATGATTGCAATGATCGACTTAAGGAAATCAACACATAATCAAAACTTGTTTGGGGTGATCGCGAAGATCCTCATCCGATACAACACATAAGGTAAGGTCGAGATCCCTTGGTCGATCCCTGGAAAAGATTGAAGAAAAAATCTTGAAGCGACATTGGAGGGTAAGTTGTAATCTTAAAATAAAATCTAGACGAACCTTATCCTCAACACTCAACAAAATTCTAGTCGCAGAGGCTTTCCATTAGTGCATTTTGATCCCCCTCTAATGTGATTGGTCGCGAGGGTACTGACGTGGCCCAGAGGTGGAAACTAGAAGTTTTATCCCATAATATTTCTAAGGGTGTGAGAAATGGAGAATCGAGATTGAGCACCGAGACGATGTGACAACAATGTAGTGTGCCCAGTTGTGTTTGCATTGGTGGGAGGGATGGACCACAGTTCACATAAGTTAGAAGTCTAGCCCGAAAAAATAAAAGGAAGGTACACAAGGAACCACTAAGAACACAAAGGTGGGATGACATCACTTGATGTCACCTTAGAGGTCTCACCCTAAAATATTAAAATGGGGAGTCAATAGTAAGTGTCGAGAAAAGACTAGCGAGATGATGCAGCCATACCATGTTGCCAGAGCGTGCACCTAATTGGTGGAAAAGTGGTCCTACTAACCAAGTTAGCCTGATGCCATGATTCCCTAAAGGCGTAACGTGGTGCAGCAAAGGAGGCTTGGGGTGGAGGAATCAGGATGATGTGAGGTGACATGCATGATAATAGGAGTGGGATGGCATACAAATGGGAGAGGAAGCCATACAACCCCACAATTCATGCACGCCCAGTAGTATAGCCCTAATAATTAGAAAAGGGCTCTCACTATGATGCTTCGAGAGGATCCCAATGAGATAACATAGGTCGGTTGTGTTGGCCATACATGCAAGCTCGACATTGATATCATTGGTGGAAGGAGGATCACAGCTAGTCCAACCCGATGCTACGATCCCAGAGAAATAAAGTGGTGTTGTAAGGGAAGGTGTTGGGATAATGTAACTGGAATGATGTGAGCTGGTAACAACGACAACCAACAAGAAAAATTTAGGTGAATGAGGAGGTGGCATAAAGGCCTACTATCTAGGTAAGCCCAGTACAGAGAGCCCAATGGTAACCAAGCACGTATTTTGGGAAATGCCAAGAGAGGGAAAGCGAGGTGTCATGTCCAATGGGACCCACTCAAAAGGAACAAAGGTGTTATGTTGAAGGCATCTAATTGATGCAAAAAACAAAGGCTGGTGGGTCTTGGTGGATGGTAAGAGATACATAAGTATAATGTTTGTGTGAAGGTTGATTATAGTACGATACAACATCACTGTAATATAGTATCCATAGCTTTTGTATTCCAATATGCATTTTCTTAGATTCATTGGTTTTGGTGATTCTATTTGACTTCCATTTGCCCCTGTAATACAAATAAATATGGTCTGCATATTGCACTTCCTTTTCAAAGGCCAACTACTTTTCACAGTTATACAAA
The DNA here is from genome assembly GCA_000404065.3 of Pinus taeda. NCBI lineage: Eukaryota > Viridiplantae > Streptophyta > Pinopsida > Pinales > Pinaceae > Pinus > Pinus taeda. The sequence goes on from APFE030891763.1 coordinate 102,574, forward strand.
GAAAATAAATGTTCTAGAATGCAATTTTCGCACATTTTAACCCATTTGTTTTCCAGGAAAGTGTCCATCAATTTTTTAATTGGGCAGATTTGAGCAAGTGGACAAGCTCACATATTTGTTCTAGCAAATCAAACACTAAAACTTGTTTCATGACAAAGGAACACTTAGACTCGTATGGTTTCAATTTATAGTATAGATGTGTTCAAACGTACATGTTAAATTTATTTCATTTACTCATTTGGATGTTAATGCCAAATTTATTCCATTTACTCATTTTGATGTTAATGCCCTATTGGATGGATGATTTTAGTTTTCATTGACAATGTGATTTATTTTCAAATTTCATTAAATTATCTTATATATTAAATATACGTGCTTATCCAATTATATATTTTCATTAAAATATTTTATATATTTGTTAAAGTTAATTTTGCAGTAGGGGCTTCTGTCACAAGCTTGCTTGACTCTTGGCCTTGCTATGTCTCTTCACTTGTCTTCGTTTATCGACCTCTGGTGAACCCAACGTGAACCTGGCACGAACCTACCTGGTTTTTTCACGCTCTTTGACCTTACGCACGACTTCCTCGCCTTTCAACGGTCTGGCGTCCCTTCAAACCTTTGGCGAACCTCCAGTGAACTTCGAGTGAAGGTAAAGAGACAGTTACTACATAGCAGACATTTTTTTTTAAATAACACACAAGTCAGAAAATTCTCATATTATTTCTCAGAAAGGATTCAGATTATAGAGAGTATTCTTTTCAGAGATAGACTATAGTTTCATTTATCGGACTTTTGCTTCTCATAGAAGAGTAAGCATTATTGAAGGCTTCCTGGCAACATACAGGCTCTGTCTAAGAATATACATACTCAACAAACTAAAAACTTCTAACAGATCTGGCCACTTTAGGTTCTTACCAGTGTCGAGCACATAATACGCAAGCTTCTTAGATCTCTAAGAGTCTAAGACTCTATTATACACAAACTCAGAATGACTCTCACTGACTCCGAATGCCTCATTAATGAGCCTTACCCTCAGGAAAAGAGAGAGGACAAACATTACTGTAGGGCATCTTACAAAGGGACAGAATCATTGCTTTCGGATAACATCGAGATGACATTCGCACAATGATTCCAAGTCCGGAAAAGTAAATCTTACAGGAAATATGATAACTGCATAATGTACATAGTGGATGCTTTTGTACAACAAAGCCCACAAAAAAATTTGGCCACAATTAGGTCCTTGTGACTGGACATCATGATTACAGTGATGGATGCTTTTATCAGATAAGCCCACGAGAACCATCAAAACACAGTAATTTCAGGGAATCTGTGCTTTTTATACAGTAGTTCATCCCATGCTTTGGTAAAAATTCTCCGGACAATCATGGGTTTCCCTAAAAGGATTTTATGTTTTACTTTGGTTAATACAAGCCATTCATAATGTCTAGCCATGTATTCTTTTAAAGTCTTATTTTCATCATGAAAAGGTGACCAATCTCCTGCCATAATTTCATTGACAGTTTTGTATGGCAGATGAAAACAATCTACAATATTATACTCAAAGCATATATCACAATGAAGTCTGCAGTATGACTCATGATATGATGGGTCCATTGCTGTTTTGTTGACTTCGTAATTGGCCCACCATTTTTGCAGCCAATCGCATTGCTAATTTCTTTGCATTTTCCCAGTTGTATTAAATTTTATTTTAGTATAATGGGTTTGTTCTTTGTCATCTATGTTTAGTAGATCCCACCATAATTTCTTATTGCTGTGGAAATTATATACTATATTAGGAAAAATCAAATTTGGGTCTCCACCTAGCCATAATGCTGCAGTTTATGTAGGCATGGGCCATGCAAGATTTTTAGTATGATTTATGCAGAAATATTTTTCATAGATGCCACGACGGATTCCTCCATGTGACTAGATACATGTGATATCATGGAAATCTCTTTTGAGGGCATCTTCCGCATATAGTGTATCAGTATTGACTTTTGTGTAAATCATATCATGTATCCATCTGCTTTCTTTTGGGTACACCCTCCTTTTTGGTACAAGATGAAAAATATATGTATGAGCTTGTAAGTTTGCATCGAGTACTTTGGTATTTCTTAACTGCCAAGTTGGCTTCCAATTATCTCTGTACTCAGATGAATCTTGGTTGTTTGGTATTGTTCGCAGAGCTTCTAGCTTTTGACTTTGATCCCATTCTGTAACAATAACCGTAAGATGATGTTCTTGATGCTGGATGAATTCTTTGCTAAGAAAGTTTGGTAAATAATTTTTTGAGCCTTTGATATGCTCAACATCAAAATCAAATTAGCAAAAAGAGCTTGCCATCTGGCAAATTTGGCTTCACCTGATTTTTTGATATCTTTACTTAGAACTTTTTCTAGAGTTGAGGCATCTGTTCTTAAGAGAAACTTTTTGTTTACCAGATGGATATCAAATTTGCTGATACAATTCCATGCAGATTTTACCTCTTTTTTGATTGTGGAATAGTTTTGCTCAGCAGGATTCCAGGTGCCTGATGCAAACTGGACAATTTGTTCAGCACTATCCTTTCTCTGTTTGAGGATACCTCCCCATCCTATGTTTCTGGCGTCTGATTCTACAATCTTGAATGAACTGTCATTAGATACATATAGGATAGGAAGATTTTTTACCTTTGCTTTGATTTTCTAGATAGCTTTGGTATGTGCATCTGACCATTGAGGTGGATTCTTCTTGAGCCTCTAATTCAATAAATTTCTATCTCTTGCACAATCCTGGTAGGAATTACTGACATAATTTAAACATCCTAAAAACCCCTGAAGTTGAGTTGTATGTGTAATGATATCTGGGAATTTATCAGAGAATTCAAGGGCATGATTCTATAGAGTTATTTGGCCATTGAATATAGTATGGCCAAGAAATCTGATAGAGGTTTGAAAAACTTCTATCTTCTTTTTGCTCAGGACCAAATCGTTTCGTTTTACCAGCTGTACAAATGTATGGATGTGTTTGAAATGCTCTTGGACATTCTTAGAGAATATCAGAATGTTGTCAATATAAACTATAAGCCAATCAAAATAAGGCTTAAATATTTTGTCCATTACCTTTTGAAATTTGGAGGGAGCATTCTTCAGTCCAAAAGTGTTGGGTCCCTATAATACTAGGGATTACCCCATTACTATTGTAGTTGTACCCCTTATTAATATTGTTGTGCCCCTATTGTCCCCATATTGTTATTACTGTGCCCCATAAAATCCCTCTATTGTTATGTTTGTGGCTTTATATTATTATTGTTAGGTCGGCTGGGTTATATTGTGACTCCTTAGACTCCTATATATAGAAAGGAGGTTTTGTCATTTGAATCATCCAAGAATTGTTCATTTATGTAATGTAAAGGAGGTTGCCCCCTCGAAGAGGCTGAATACTAAGGCTTTGATCTATCTTTTCTATCTTTTCTTGAGCTGGTTTCATAACATTTGGTATCAGAGCTTTGGATTCTAGGGTTTCGCTGCTCCAAACAGGTCATCATGGTATTTTCGCTATAACTTTTTTTCTGTGATGTTTCAGAAGTCGTAAAAAAAACCCATTTGAGAAGAATTGACGCTGAACTTTGGGTCCGAATTTCAGAGCTGTTTGCTTGATAGTTTCGGAGATATGATCTGCGGAAGTTGGCCTTTTTGCAGACTCCTGAACTACACTCAAAACAGGTGACCTGGGAAAAATTGTCATAACTTTCTTTCTGAGCATCGGATTGAAATTGCGTAAGAAGGTATAGAAAGAGGACGGACTGTTGTTTTCATTGATATATTTTTCAGATTCAAAGGTTGAAACAGTGACACGTGGCACTTCATACAAGTTCGCTCTACTGAACTAGTCTATAATCAGGTCACCGTGGGAGATTTGGCATAAATCCTCATTGGAGAATCCAATTGGGGTCAGACTGGTGGCATTGGAAAGAGGACACAGAGGAATACTAGAGGTCATAGTTTCAAAGCTTAAAGATCTGAAAGTACACAGTTACAGGCATTTCAAGAGTGAGCTCCTAAAATCAAGAAGAAGCAAGATGAGGAAGTTTGATGGCAAGGATC
>APFE030891782.1:516-18583 GCA_000404065.3 Pinus taeda
CTAGAAGATTGTTTGACGTGTATTGAGCGCCTCCAAATGGTTCATGTATCCCTATGAAAGAGGAACTTATCCCATCAAGAGAGGAGCTACCCCATCCAAAAGAGGGGCTTATCCCATTGATATTGGACCTGATTAACTTCCTCTAGAACATTATAAATACAGGCATTGGGCCAGAGGAGGGGAGGTTGAAAGCTGAACATTCCAAAGGGTAGATGCTGCTGGAATTAGGATTTCCTTGTAGAAGCTTGTGAGGAGAGATTCCCATCCTTTCTTGTTTCATTTGGAAGTGGGTGAGCTTATCAAAGTAAAGGAAAACTCTTGCTGGACCCTGGGAGGAACTTGCACAACACCAAGGCTCAGGTTGTAATGGTTTCTTTTGTTTTCTATTAATACAAATAAGTCCATTCTTCTCAACAATTTGTTATTAATGAGTTGTTTCATATACTCCTTGGTCTATATGTTGAATATGTTTTATTTTATGGGATATTCAGGTGCTATGTAATCGTTTGATTGTTAGTGAATGCAGGTTTCGAAGTGAAGGAGGAGCTCATCTGGATCGACGAGGCTGGACTACTACAACAGCGTGGGACTACAGGTAGGATCTAAACACTTGATTTCTTGTATGGTAAATGCATGTTTAGAGAAGGATTGCTCTTAATTGTCTTGTTTGTCACTAGAAAGTCTTAGGCTTCTAGGGAGGTTGGTTTTGTCTGCAAGATTAACTCTTTCCGCATGACACCCTCGATCAAAATATTCTATACTTTAACTGAGAGTTATATTGCTCTCTCAAGATATTGTTAAACTTAGCCAAGATATTTTGTTGACTTTTTTCTAGGTCAAAAAAATGAAATTTACAATGCCTCATTAAGCCTCATTTCAAAACATGTTGCCTATCTTCATGTTTTCACCTTATACATATGTGTGTGTTTTAGGCATGTTGTTTATATGTATAGGTTTGGTGTTTTATTTATATGTTTCATGTATGTGCATGGGTTAGGTATGTATCTGATGTGTGTGCATTAGGTGTGTTACTTATATGTGTTGGTTAGTGCTCAATAAATTAGGGCATTCCATGTAGGATGGAGACCTTCAATAACCACTCACAAAATTAGATTTAATATCATATGTTAGTATTTTTACATGGTTAAAATCCTGTAATAAGGAAACAATCCATGACCCCATCTAATGTGGCCACTTGAGGAAATTTGATCAATGCATTTTTTTTCTTCGATAGTTCTTAGAATCGATCATTAACCATAACCCTCCATGACTCTATGTCTCGAACATATCATGACCATCAGATTACAATGCAAATAATGCATACTAAATAAACACACTTAAAAACACACTTTTACCTAATAGACACAATAAACCAAGTTGAACTCAGCTAACTCCTAAGTGTATGAATATCCTAGAAGTCCATATTAAGAACAATTTGGGATAGATCTAAAATATTTAAAAATGTGACATAGTAAGAGAAGGGAGCAATCATTACAACCTATCCCCAATTAATGACAACTTCTTGAACTCCTAATAGAGTGAGGTCTAGAAATATTTTCTTTTATAAGAAACTGAAAATATATCCAACTTGATCATTGATAGGAAAAAGAGAACTTCAATAACTTAATCATGAATAAGCTTTCTAATGGAGTGCATTTGTAGTTCAATGAGTTTGTTGCACTGATGTTGAACTAGATCATTGACGAGCTTGATGGATTTTGATTTTCACACCAAAGGGTGGTGATATGTTTTTGTTGGAATCCAAACTTTGAAAGTCTCCATCATAGACACAAGATTTCTTGACTCTCATTTACCACTTCTTGGTACTCTACTTTTGTTGTAGAAAGATCAATAGCTTGTTACATTTTACAATCCCAAGTCACAGGTATGAAATTAAGACTAAAAACATAACCTGTAGTAAACTTCCAATCACCAGGGTCACCATCCCAATCTGAATTAGTGAAACCAACCAACAAAGGAGTCCCCATAGAACTATAATGTATCCCAAACTGACTTGTACCCCAGATATATTGAAGTATCCTTTTTGCTACTTTCAAATGAAATTTCATGGGGTGTTTGCATATATAAGTAACAAAACCAACAAGAAAGGATATATTAGGATGGGTGTGAGTCAAATATAATATGCTACCAATTAACTCATGATACAAAGTGGCATCAACTTTTGGTGTAGTGTAGGTGGCAACATGTTTGACTCCATAATGAAAGGGAGTAGAGGTTGGTTTACACTATTCCATGTGAAAATTATGAATAAGGTCACATGCATACTTAGATTGGGAAGGATAAATTCTCTCCTTGGTTTGCAATACTTGGAGGCCAAGGAAATAGTGCAAATAGCTTAATTTTATCATTTCAAACTTCTTCTTAAGGATTGACTTCACATTGTTAGAGTTAAGGGTCAATACCTATAAGGATAAGGTAATCAACACAAAGAAAAAAATATTATGAGATCGATTCCTACTTGCTGTCAAGAAGGAGGCTATCCATTTTAGCATACCAAGCTCAAGAAGCTTGTTTAATATCATAAAGAGATTTCTAGAGGTGACAAAGAAGGTTGGAGTGCCTCTAAACATAGCCAATAGGTTGTTCTATATATATTTATACTTGTAGATCTCCATGCAAGAATACATATTTAACATCCATTTTATGGACCTCCCATCTATGTGAGGAAGCAAAGGTGAGAAAAAGGTGGATGGAGTTTATTTCGGCGACAGGGGCAAAGGTTTCATTGCAGTCAATTCCTTCAACTTGAGAGAATCCTTTAGCAACTAACTTGAATTTATATCTTTCAACACTTCCATATGATGTATACTTAATTCTATATACCTATTTACATCTATCAATTTTTATTCCTTTTGGAATAGGTACAAGTTCCCAAGTATCGTTCGCCATCACAGAATGTTATTCTTCATTCGTTGTTGTTTCCCAATCTAGATGTCCTAAAGCTTCTACAAATGTTCCTGGATCATGAGTCTTTGAAACTTGATCCAAAAGAGAGGGGGATCACTAGAACTATAAACGAATATGGCAATGATCTGTAGGATCGCTAGCAAGGTCACTAGCTGTTTCTCGTGTTGAACGGACCCATCAAGGGTGATGTGGTGCTAGTGCAGGTTCATGTTCAATGGACTCACCAAGAGGAAGGTGAGTAGGAGGAGGTGGATTTTCATCATTTTAATAAGAAACCAACATAGGAATAGAAGGTGACACAAAAATTGAAGAAAGATCACAAGCCGAAGAGGGTATAACCGTTGAATTAGGCTCGTAGCCGAGAGATTTCATCAAATTTAACATATATTCTAATGATTATTTCATTAGAGTGAGTTTGAAGAATTTTATAACCTTTTACATCTTTAGAATATCCAACAAAAATACACTTCTCACTTTTAGGCTGTAAAAATTTCCTTTTTCATTAGGAATGTGATCCCATGCTGCACTACCAAAGTACAAAAGTGGCTTACATATGGCTTAATGTTAGTCCATGCTTCTTCTTGCATTATATTGCTTAAATCCTTTCTAGGAGTGTGATTTACTACTTAATTTTCACAATTGATTGCTACCACCCAATAAATAAGACTTAATCCCCTAGGTTGAATCAATAATTAGCCATTTCATTTAATATATGATTCTTTATTTCAACAACACCATTTTGTTGTGGTGTATATGGAACAATATGTTGCATTTGAATTCCTTGTGTAATGCAGTAAGCTATGGATTTATTATTGACATACTCAACTCCATTATCTGTTCATAGACTTTGCAGTTGATGTCTAGATTGTTTTCTTACAAGGGTCTTGTAGGCCAACAAAAACTCAAAAACATCACTCTTTAAGTTTTAAGAAATAAACCCACATGCATGTGAAGAAGTCATCAATTAAATTTAAGAAATACTTATACTAGGAGAAAGAAGAAGAAGAAAATGGACCACACAAATCACTATGAACAAGCTGCAAAGGGGATGAGGCGTGCACAGATGCACATTTGTCAAAATTGTCCCGATGATGTTTATTGAGAGCCTACAACTGACATAACCACCATCTTTGTTCAGGTGTGTGGGCTATATGTGTCATTTATTTATGTTGATTACGTGTGGTGTTCATGCACATGCATTTGTAATAGGTTTTCCATTTTTAGGAAAATAAACTGACACCAAAGATCACAAGGAAAATGAGATCTATGTTGAAGTGATGCATCAACATCTCATTGTAATTTTAATATTGTGAGTGGTATGGGTGTTATGGCTTATGGGCCCTCTTTGCTTTTGTTTGTGTGTATATTATGTACTTATATCTTTTATGTCATGGTAGAGTCTTATATCATAACATTTTCTCCTAGGGATCATGGGACAAATGTAAAGCCCTTGGTCATGTATAAGGAATATTTTGTCTACGAGTGTGCTATGGTGGTGATTTCAAGAATTGAAATAGTAAGGATGGTTTTATGGGTGCAAACCATGACCCTAGTTCAAAAAAATAAGGTACAATGCATATTAATTTCCTTTAGGGATCATAACTCAGTTCCCCACACCAACACACATGTGTTGGATAGGGAATCTTGAGCTTGCAAGTGATATATATTCACCATTTTCAGAAACTATGTAAAAAGAATGGTTCCCAAGCCTCATGCAATAGTTTAGCATCAAAATTTGGGGTCTTAGGACAATAAATTTGTCTTTGGTAGCTCAAGGGTCATGTGCAGGTCCGTGGGTCATCACACTTGTCCTTAATAAGGACTATTTATCATAGTGAGTAGAGCCTAGCCTAGTTAATGATATTTTTCCCAATAGAGGAAATACAAGTTGACATTATTTCCATCTCAACCTTTTCAAGCATTTGGGGTTTTCAAGGTAAGTTGCACCCAAAATTAAATTCCAAACGCCTTCAAAACTCTTCTAGTTTAGGTTAGGGTTTGAAACCTCTAAATTTCCCTTTTGTAAAGGAGACACTACAAAACGAAAAATGACTAGAGATCCTTTCTCTACTAGCCCTACTCTAGGTGACATGGTCACTTACTTTGAAATATGTTTAGAAATGTACATGCCAAAGGAACTTGTAAAATAGAACAATTAATCTGTATGCCTTATGTAATCAAATATTGGATTATGAGAACATTGTTTTACCAATTTAAAATTTCCCATAAACATGGCCATACAACTTAGTCTTGCCCTTCAACTCACTTCTTTGTCTTAATTAAGGTTTATTAGCATTTGTATTTGAATATTTTGGAATATGTGCTATGAGGAGAGACTCGAGTGAGCAATGTAGAGAATCTAATGAGATATATGAATGTAGAGAATCTAATAAGATATATGAAAGATGAATGGAAAATAAGATAAATGATTAAAGCCTCCAATGTTTATTAAAAGTATTAGTCTTAACATGTAAACATTTGCTTCTCTATTAATATTTTGCATAATGTACCTAATGCTCTTCATCTTCAATTTTTTTTAAAGAATCTTTTAAACCTTATCGATTCAACTCTCTTTTTTTTTAAAGAATTTGTTAATCCATCTCTCTCCTTTTTTAAAAGAATTTGTTTACTTCGTAGCTGTGTGGGTGCATGACAACATGTAAGGGAAATTAAAAATCCTATCTCTTATTCTAGAATGTAAAATTAATTTTTTTTATAAAATTTATGTTTGAAATAAGATATAAATCAATTTTAGGTTTTACATTTTTTTATTAATATGCCATAAAATTTACTGGTAATAATTTTACACCTAGCTTATGACAATTGCACATTAATTGCAGTTTACAAATAAAACAAGAGAGATATATTTGATTTAAAATGACAATATATTCATATTAATAATTAATAATGATTGACTATGTAAACAATGATTTAGAATTACATTTTAAAATATTGTTTGGATATTATACAGAAATTTATTTGAAAACTTGTTTTTTTTCAAGAATACGTCTGGCATAGAGTCCAATAAAACCGATTTTGATGCGCTTCAACATACGATTTCATATATAGATTAATTGCGTTGAGAGGCCGTTTATGGAGATGATGACCTTAGTTCATTAGATTGAAACTTAAAAAGAAAAGAGAAAAGTCCATTTAATTAAAATTAAAAATGATATGTAAAATAAAATATTGTTTTTACTCCATTAAATTAAAAAATATATATAAAATTTAAAATATTAATAATAATTCTAATTAAGAAATTATAGAATAACCAATTTTTTTTTATAAAATTATATTTAAAAATAATAATATTTTTAAATAAAATGTAAAATATTTATAACATATAAAATAATATCTATAATTTAAGGTTCATTTTACTATATAAATTAAAATAATGATTCATATGAGTGATTATTGTATTTCAACTTCATATTTAAATCTAATTAATAAGCATATAAAAATTCAAGATTTACAATAAATTCTTTCTCTCGAGCTCTTTATATATTATTGCGTCCAGAGGGACTCTACGTACAAGAGGGCGATGTTGTCAGGTAACGTCACATTAAAATTATATATGTGTGTGAGAGAGAGAGAGATGTTGTGCTTAACGTTGTACATGAGGGTGATGTTGTCAGGTAATGTTACATTCAAATTATATATATGTGTGTGTGAGAGAGATGTGCTTAACGTTAATTAAAAAAAAATTAATAACGTTACTTTAAAAATCAATGTTGGTCATAAATAAAAGGGTTCAATTTTCACATTTATTTTACATCAAACTTTATATAGTGAGTATGGGGGATACATGTAATTCCTTCATTGAGTTTAGATCTAATGTTTAGTATTGACCCATGGAATTCATGTGGAATATAACTTATTTAAGGGGGAAATTAAACTAGTCTTGATCCATCTTAGTTTGATGTTATATTGGGAATTTGTTTGGAAATACTCGGAGGTGGGTGAAATATTAAAAAAAATGTAATTATTACATTTTATCTAATATTTATGTCTACTCCCATCCACTTTTTACTAGGTTATATTCAGTCAAATATAATATTATAATATTACATTTTACCCAATATTTCCCCTCAACATGTCCACTTCTTATTGTAATTTTTCTTTAGATTTGAAGTTTAAAAGTAAACAAAATCAACTATAAAATTAGCAAGGGCGATGGAGAATATTGAGTAAAATGTAATAAATATTAGGTAAAATGTAATAATATTACATTTTAATTAGTATTCCCCACCACTAGTCACTTTTTATTGGGTGGGGGTGGTAATAAATATTGGGTAACATATAATATTGTAATATTATATTTTATCCAAGATTTCCCCTCATGTGATTCACTTTTTACTAAAAAAAATTCTTTATATTTGAGACTTGTAAGTAAACTTAACTCCTATGTAAACATTTGATCCCAGTATGGTAGAGATGTTGTAATTTATTAACCATACATCCATCTTAACTCCGGATCTATGGAGGGCCTAGGGGGGCCAAATTCCTTGAGATGTAAATCTTTTTAAAGTGAAAAGGTATTTGATCCCTCTCCGGGGTCGAATTTCTTGAGGTGTAAATCTTTTTAAAGTGAAAAGGTATTTTCTTGAGGTGTAAATCTTTTTAAAATGAAAAGGTATTTGATCCCTCTCGGGGCTTTGTAGATTTGGAGTTAAGATCTCCAGTTAAGATGGAGGGGTCAAATTTCTTGAGATGTAAAGCTTTTTAAAGTGAAAAGGTGTTTGATCCCTTTGATCACTTTGTAGATCCAGAGTTAAGATCCATAGTTAAGATGGATATAGGCGTATATAATCAATGCTATTCTTATCAATTAAATTAAATTATAAAAATGATAAAACATGTCAAAAAAAATGCCAAAAACATATATTTGTAACTATATGTATTATTAAAGCCCAAAGGGCTTTGGATTGACGGTGAATGGGTGCACTGTTAAGGCACTCCTTGTGCTTATCCCCCTTGGTTCTTATCTACAAAAAAAGAAAAAAAACTATTTGTATTATCAATATTTTAATAAAATTAAAAATAAGAATATTTGTCTTTATAGAGATGTGAAATTTATATGTAAAAATAAATATTATTATTAAGAACCTGATTATCTCATCCTCAAATCTTTTGAGGTGCAAACCTTTTTTCAAGTTTTGAACTCACAAAAAGGTTTGATATATGCAAAGTTAAGATGAATATGCATTATCAATATTTTAATAAAATTAAAAATAAGAATATTTGTATCTATAAAGATGTGATATTTATATAAATATAAATATAATTATTAAGAACCACATTCATCTCAACTTCATATTTATCAAGTTTCCAAAAGAATCAAATCTTTAGAGTTTCAAACATTTTCTCAAGATTTGCAACTACAAAGAGGTTTGCATCTTGAGATATTTGATCCCTCTAGGGGCTTGCTTGAGGACTAGTTAAAGATGGATCTATATTGCTATATAGTTTTACTAACAAGAATATACTTAACTCTACAACCTACTAAGGGGGAGATGTTGTCACTTATTGTTAAATAGATTAAAAAATATTTATATTAAAAATTTGAAAAATAAAAAGAATGCCACTCGACTTTAAAGTAAATTTGAATTTATGTTTTAAAATTACAACTAAAAATATAAAATATTGTTAATTTTACCATATATCACTAATAATACTAACAAATAGACAAGTTAGTTTTCAATAAAAGAAATACACATACGGAGACATTGGGAGAACGGAGAGCGAGCAACAAGGGTTTCAACAAGTTGTAGAGGTTGATCCTAATGGAGGGTCGTAGAGGAGGGAGCTCCACTCCCTCCTATAAGGACGCCGTAGCCAGCAGAGGTGAGTCAGCTTTGGAAAAAAATGTTAGAGGATCTGCAGAGGAAGGGAACAAGAATATTGAAAAAGAAATAGATGGGACCAAGACCAAGGAAAACAATAGCACAAAAGACAAGGAGGAAGAAGACAAAAGTCAGGGAGACAAAAAACAAAAGGGGCCTTGCAAACCCAAAGCAGAGATCACTCCTAGAGTAGTTTTAAATGATCCTACTCTGCAGGCACACAGGGAACACATGGGGATTTATGCTATCATCTGTAAATTCATGGGACTATGCCCCTCTAAAAAAGCTTTACAGACATGGATCAAATATCATTGGAAACCCAAAGGAAGCATTGACCTACATCTTGGGTCAAAGGGATTCTTTACCGTGGTGTTCACAAACATCGAAGACAAAGAAAACATATTCGAAGGAGGACCCTACTGTTATGCAGCAACCAGCCTCTATATGTGGCCTTGGAAGATTAACTTTGTCCCAGAGTGGGAAACTTTCACTTTGGTACCAGTCTGGGTAAGGCTCTATTCCCTACCTCTTGATTACTGGCAAACTGAATCACTAGTTGCCATAGGCAATAAACTAAGTCATTTTGTCAAAGCTTTTGAAGCTACAAGAAGGGGGAAATATACCTCCTTTGCAAGAATGTGTGGAAATGGATCTATCAGGAGCTCTCCCAGATGAAGTTATCTTGGAAGATTTTGATGAGGAATGGGTGCAAATAGTAGACTACGAGCATATCCTGTTCAGATTCCGTAGATGCCATGAACATGGACACTTATTCAGAGACTGCCCTCTTAGTAAAGTAGACAACAAGATCAAGGCTAATATGATGAAGGACACAAAAAGCTTTCAAAAAGTAGTAAATAGAGGAAAGGGCGGTAGAAAAGGGCCAAAGCAACAATATAATGAGGGGCAAAAGAGCAGTCTGAACAAGTTTCAAGTACTCGAAGAGAATGAAGAAATCACAAAAGAAGACCAAGCTATGGAAGAAGGTCCTAATGAAAAGGAGAAAGAAGAAGACAACAACCAAACACAAGATATTGGCAATCAGAAAGAGACTATGATGAGTGAAGCAGACCTGGAGATGGATCAGGAAATGACCCAGAGTGAAATAGATCTGGAGGACCATGAGCTACAGGAGATCCTTGAAAAGGAACACCTAGATCTGGAAGGGTTCTTGATGCAGGGAACCATGGGAGGGATAGATTCACTACCTCAAGAAGAATGCAACAAAATACAACAGTTGTTTTTATGGAAAACTCAGGAGAGGGGGTCGGATAAAGGAAAAACCATTGACAACCAGGAACACAAAGGTGTGAAAACAATGAAATCAACTCCAGGTTTAGCTACTAGAAATCCAGAAAAGAAGAGGGGCAGAAAAAGGCAGAATGAGCTCTTGATGGAGTGTGGAAAGCTAATGATAGATTTGGGTAAGATGAAAGATCTAACTAGCTACTCCTTTACAAATATTTAATAATGAAGTTTGCATCTTGGAATATCAGAGGTCTAGGTAGTAAAAGAAAACAAAGATTACTTAGTAATAGGATGAAACAAGCAGCACCGGATGTGATCTTCATCCGGGAAACTAAATGTTCCATTCAAAAAATAAAAGAGATTCACAACAAATGGCTCAATAGATTTGAGTTTCTAGAAGTCAAAGCAAAGAATACAGCAGGAGGCATTCTCACGCTTTGGAACCCCCAAAAAATTGACATTATAGATGCAGAGGCAGTTAGGGATTATCTTTCAGTGGTCATACAACCAGTGGGAGATAAGGAAGTCTACCTAGTCACGAATGTGTATGGTCCCCAAAGGATGGATGGTAAACTCAAGCTTCTAGATTCCCTTAGGATCTCAGGGAAAGACATGCAAGAATCCCTTGGATCTTGGGGGGTGATTTCAATATGATCAAATCACTGTCGGAGAAAAAAGGGGGTACCAGAACTCTAAATAAAGACTCTTGTGCTTTCCAAACCTTCATAGACAATATGAAGCTAGCAGATATTGCTATGAGTAATGGTACCTTTACTTGGAATAATAGAAGAGGAGGAGAGTCTCAGGTGGCCTCCAGATTAGATAGATTCATAATCTCAGAGGATCTTATGCTCAAGGACAAGGACATAGTTGCAAGAGTGCTCCCCTTTGGAGGCTCGGATCACTGGCCGGTGCAACTGGAAATTCAGGGCATTGATACCCCCAGGAATAGACCTTTCAGATTTGAAAACATCTGGCTCTCCCACCCAGATTTCATTAACAACATAGCCATTTGGTGGGCAGATGAGTTGAATATTCAGGGCACAAGAATGTTCCTACATAAAAGACTAAAACATATCAAACTCAGGCTCAAGGAGTGGAACAAGAAGGAGTATGGTAATATTTCTGAAGCAAAAAAATATGTTGAGGGAAAAATGCAGGAACTCAACCAAACCATTATCATGGAGGGTTTTGATAAAGATAGAAGTGATCAGGCAACCAAATGTCATCAAGAATGGGAGAACTTATGTAAACAAGAGGGGATTTTTTGGAGGCAAAAATCCAGAGTGCAATGGCTAAAAGAAGGAGAATGTAATACTAGATTTTTCCACAGATCCACTATGGCGAACAGAGCTCACAACAAGATTTCTTCTATCAAGGACGAGGGAGGTAATCTTCTCAATTCTCATGAAGAAATAGAAGCAGTGCTGGTTCAACACTTTTGTGATATTACATAGGAAACCTGTTCAGATAGAGAACAATCCATTAGAGTTATATCAAAACATATTCCCCAGCTGGTTACTAGAGAGGACAATTTCAACCTTAATAGACCAGTGTCAGAAGAGGAGGTTAGTGAGGTCCTAAAAGAAATGAAAAATGGTAAGGCACCAGGTCCGGATGGATTCAATGTTGATTTCTTTAAAGCTTGCTGGAATATAATAAAACAGGACGTTCTGAATGTAGTGGATGACTCTAGGAGGGACAAAACCATTCTAAAAGCGCTTAATACCACCTTTATCTCCCTGATCCCTAAACAGGAATTGGCTCATACTCCTGATAGGTATAGACCCATTGCCTTGTGCAATGTTGTCTACAGGATAATATCCAAAGTTGTGGCCAATAGACTCAAGCCTCTTCTTCCTACCCTGGTGTCGGTTGAACAATCTGGATATGTGGAAGGTAGGCATGTCCTCGACAACATTATTCAAGATCATGAGGTGGTACACTCACTAACAAACAATAGGAAAGCTGGAATGATCATGCAACTGGATATAACCAAAGCTTATGATAAGTTGAATTGGATCTATATCAGAAAAGTTCTCATTGATTTTGGGTTTGGTCACAACTGGATCAGATGGGTAATGGCCCTAGTTACTTCTCCCAGTTTTTCAATTCTTGTTAATGGATCTCCCTCAGAGACTTTTATTCCTTCTAGAGGCCTCAGGCAGGGAGATCCACTCTCTCCCTTTCTCTTTATTCTCATGATGGAAGGGCTGGGTCGATCTATCAAGCATGCAAAAGTAGTTGGTAAAGTCAAAGGTCTCCAACTTTCTGAAAATGGTCAGGCCTTAGCACATCAACAATTTGTTGATGATACCATGCTGCAAGGTATCCCCACGGTCAAAGAAGCTCTAGCTTATAAGCAAATCTTGAGAGACTTTTCCATGGCTTCAGCTATGGAAGTTAATCTCTCCAAATCTAATATTTTTTTATTTAATACTCACATTGCTATTCAGAGAAATATTTCCAGAATTTTGGGCTTTCAAAGGGAGATCCTCCCTTCAAAATATTTGGGAGTTCCTCTAACGACCAAGCCTTTACACAAGAACATTTGGGAGCCAATGATTAACAAATTGCAAGATAAAATTAGGAAATGGACTATTAAATCTTTAAATTTGGCTGGTAGGTTGGTGCTAACCAAGGCTTTCCTACAATCAATCCCAGTCTTCATGTTATCAGCTCTCCCAGCTCCTAAAGGAGTCCTGCAACAATTCAGAAACATGCAAAGAGAATTTATTTGGGGCAAGGGGGAAGAAAGAAAGAAATGGGCCTTGGTAGCATGGGAAAAAATTTGAAAACCTAAAAACTATGGTGGGCTTAGATTGGACGATCCTGAGATTCTAAGCAAGGTTTTAGGAGCTAAATTATGGTGGTGATGGGTAAAAGACCCAGAGGCTCAGTGGGCAAGGATATGGAAAGACAAATATGCCAGCACTTGGCAAAACAATGATCTAATAAGAATGTCAGGATATAGAAAGGGCTCTCACATTTGGAATAAGGCCTGGGATAACCGGGGCTTAGTCCAAGGAAACATCTTCTGGGAAATCAGAGAGGGAAACCTTGCTCTATTCTAGGAGGATAGATGGCAACAAGAACCAATATTGTTAAAATAAGACTTGAGGGATCTCAAAGAATATACAGACACCAAAGGGTTATCTAAAGTAAAAGACTTTTGGGATGAAACCAACAATATTGGAAAATGGAGAACCTAAAGGAACTTTGATTTTAGGGATGATAGCCCCCTGAAGGCTAAAGTAGAGACTAAAAAAAAATGTTAGAACAAAGGAAGATTTTGATGTTAGAGGGGCAAGACCAACTAAGATGGGGCAACAATAATGAGGGTGCCTTTAATCTTAAGGAAGCAAAACTCATTCTCCTTGACCTTAACTCACAAGCTCTAGATAAGATTTGGCAAGACCTATGGAGACATCAAGGCTGGATGAAAATTAAACTCTTCATGTGGCTAGTTCAGCATAAGAAAATCTTGACCTGGGATAATATTAGGAAGAGGGGTGTCCTGGGGACTTCTAGATGTCAGCTCTGTGAATCCAAAGAGGAAACTATGGAGCACCTTCTCAACAATTGCATTTTCACTGCCAGTTTGTGGGATTCTTTTGCCACCATTTTCCAACAGTCGGATAGGGACAAAGGGAGTATCATCAATACCCTAAACAAATGGAGAAGAAACTTTTTAGATAATGAAGTTCTTAGCTCAACATGGGACATCATGCCAAGCTTCATTATTTGGAATGTCTGGAAAGAAAGGAACAATAGAATCCTTAAGAATGAAAAGAGGCCATCCCAATGCCTTTTTGAGCAGATCTTAAAACAACTCAAGGAAATGGTCGGCATTATTGTGCGAAATCTCCCTAAGAACCCACCTTCAGTAGCTGATTTGAGAATTCTCAATGAGTTGGGTTTGCAGGGACTTATTCCTCAGGGACTCGACAAGAAATTAATCTCCCTGGATTCTGAGCAAGATTTCTGGCATCCTCCCACCAAGGGCTTTTTGAAATTCAACATTGATGGGGCTTCAAAAGGCAACTCGTGCACCGCAGGTTATGGAGGTGTGTTAAGGGATGAGAATGGAAGCGTCCTTTTCATCTTCTACTGTCATTTAGGAATAGCCACCAATAACATGGCAGAATTGATGGCTATGGAGCAGTGTTTAGATTTCCTGAAACAGGATAACCGACAAAATGTGATTGTTGAAGCTAATTCTAAGTTAATCATCAAATCGGTTAAGAGGATCAGCTGGGGAACTAGACCGGAAAAGTCTCTAGGAACTGGCAGTTGATCCAGTGCTTGCAATGGATTCAACATCACGTCCAGATCCTTCGTACAGTTAGCTTTAAACTGTACGAAGATCAGCCAATAAATTGGCGGATCTTCTGGCCAATCAGGGTGTGATCAGCACAAAGAACAAGGTTGCGTTGAGCTGGCAAGAGCTGCCTCAAAGTAGATTAAAAGCAAACTGTCATGACCAGACAGATGAAGACAGGGTTGTGTTTCGGAGTAGGGCCATGGAGTCAGAGTCCAGTTGATTCAGGTGCTTTATGTTTCTCATATTTTCCACTTTCAGGTATTCAGTGGGCTGCAGGCCATTTTCGACCATCGTAACCCGGGTAAGCACTGTTTTAGCGAATCTAGGTGATAGCTAGTCGGGTGGCTCTGGTTCTTCGAAGAAAGGCAGGTTGGCGGGAGTTTCGTCTCTCCTTGATTCTGGTAGGGAAGACACTTCGAAAGGTTGGTACTTGGGCACTCGCGACGACCTCAATACCAGAGATTTCCCGTTCGTGATTGTTTTACCGGGACGGGGGCGGTTTTCAGGCGATCGCGGGCCTAGCAAACGGGAAATGGTATTTCTGATTTTGAAGTGATTCCATACAGAGGGCTACACGTGTCGGTGAGGTCGGCTAGAATACCGCCCTCATCGCACACTAATGTTCAGTGATATTAGTCGGTGCGATATTATCCTCAGCCGTCGGATCAAATGAAGCGGATCGACCGCTAGGATTGATCGAGCAGGTTGGTGGTCTAGATGGTGGGAAGCGTTAATGCGCTCTTTGCTTGGCGGGATGAAAATGGTTCCAGGTGGGATACTTAATGTTATGGTGGGTCCTACGAATATGATATCCGGTTATACCGTTGCTTAGGTTCCGATGCTGACTTCAACTTTATTTTGGCTTTTACGAATTTAGAGGTTGGGTTTATAGGGGTTGAAGCTTTTGCTTCGGGCTTGTGATCTGTTTGGTTTTTGGATCTCTTCCTTAGTCCATAACTCCTTGTGGATTGATGTAAATTTTGTATTTTATTAATGAAATAGAAGGTCCAATTCTTGCATTAGCAAAAAAAAAAAGAAATACACATACATTTTAAATTTAATTTAATTTATTTGCTCCCAGGGGCAACTCAATTGGTTATCAAAGTAATGTGAGTCAGTCGTAACTAAGATATCCAAGGTTTAAATCCCTTATGTTGTGACTCAGTTTACGGAGAGGAGGACAGGTCTTAGTCCCCAGGTTTATTGGTAGCTCTGTATCATGCGAGTTGCCAAGATCCTCTAGATTACCAAAAAAATAAACCTGTACAAGGATGAGTAGTTCACCTTCTCCTATGGCATATGAGTAGGATGAGTGGTTCACCTTCTCTTGCGGATACCCCAATGAGAGATGCATATAAGCATCTTTTGACATGTTAGTGGGACACGGTTCATCATTTCCCCACATATAGGATGCTCATTCCCTACGATTATTGGTTGACATGTCGGTTTCCAATGGTGGTAAGAAAGGCGTTTATCACCATTGGGCAAGGTCAAATTTCCATGAGGGTTGTGTTAAGAAGGTAAAATATGTCCCTCCTATGATTTATCACAATTAGGCAAGGTTAAATTTCCATGAGGGTTGTGTTAAGAAGGTAAAATATGTCCCTATTATGATTTATAACAAGGAAGCAGGTTGATGTGCCAATATGAGATGCCATTTGAAAATTTGTGACAATATGAGATGCAATTTGAAAATTTGTGAATCAATGGTTAATGGAAAATTAAGGTCATTCATCATTCCATAGTAATAGTTTCAATGATAAGTCATGCAACATCAAGTTTTGGTACATGTCATGCTTCCTCTACCACAACCTATAATCATGAAATAAACGTGTTGAATCCCTATATTTTGTATTCCTTTAATGTTGTGAGTGGATACTACATGGTGTGGAGTGTTGGCATAATGAAGTAGGATAGTGACATGAAGTTTTAGATGTGTGGGATTATTGGAAGTGTTGGAAGGAGGTATTTTCCTCTGTTAGCACCAAATGACTGAGAAGATTTCCTTATGGCGCTCTTGGAGGTGATGTACTTCCAATTTTGGCGCTGGGGAAATTTTCCTTTCGTTGGCCATCCCTTCAGGAAAATTGGGCGTAATTGGAAAACACAATGGAGAAAAAATGGCTCTAAGCAACTTACAATGGTTAGAGTGGAGGTAATTTGTGCAATATTTTTAAGTACATGTCATCCCTCCTCTACCACATCCTATAACCATGAAATAGATGTGTCGAATCCCTATATTCAATCTTCCTTTAATGTTATGAGCATATACTACATGGTGTGGAGTGTTGGTGTAATGAAGCAAGAAAATGACATGAAATTTTGGATGTGTGGGCTTATTGGAAGTGCTAGAAGGAAGTCTCGTCCTTCACCAAAACTATGTGTCATAGTTGAGCTCCTTATGATTCTCCCAAAGGTGATGTAGTACTTCCAATTTTAGCCTTGGGGAAATTTCCCTTTCGTTGGCTATGCCTCAAGGAAAAATGGGTGCAAGGAAAAATGGGTGCAATTGTAAAAGGCAATGGCAAAAAATGAGCTCTAAGTGGCTTGTAGTGGTCTGAGTGGAGGTAATTGGTGCCATAGTCATGATATGGACATTCAACACTACGTGAAGAGGCATGATTGTAGGTGGAAACTTAGTTCACAATGACATCAAGTTGGTTACCTTCCTCCTTGGGCAAGTTATTGTTGGAATTAGGATTATGTGTTTTGAAAATCATTGGTAGGGTCTTTGTTATTGCTTGGTGACAAAGGTTTTTTTGGTTCAATTCTATGATGATTGGGAGCCTGATAAGGGCATTGCTCATAATGTTGTGGATAACTTAGAACATTGTCCTTTGAGTGTTACTATGCATATGTTCGATGAGGTAAAATGGTCTAGCATGACCTTGGCCATTGTCTTTGCAACTATGACAGGTTTCAAGGTTGGTGGTTGCCTTGTAGACAATAGCTCAATCACCTGCCTTCCTGTCACACGGAATGAGTTATATTTGCGGACAAATCCAACCTTCCTAGGAGTCTGAGACTCTCTAATGACAAACAAACCAAACAAGAGCTATCCCTCTCTAGATACACACCATTCTAGAATTCAAATGTTTTCGATCTTACCTTAGGTCCCACGCTTGTGGTAGCAGTCCAGCCTTGCTGATCCAGATGAGCTCCTCCTTCACTTTCAGACCTGCATACACTAACAAAGCAAACGATTACATAGCATCTGAATATTCATCATAAAATAAAGCATATCTATCATATTGACCAAGGAATACCTGAAATAATTCATTAACAAATCATTGAGAAGAATGGACTTATTTGTATTAAATAATCAAAGGAACCCTTACAACCTGAGCCTTGGTGTTGTGCAAGCTCCTCCCAGGGTCCAGCAAGAGATTTCCTCTACTTTGACAAGCTCACCCACTCCCACTATGCAACAAGGAAGGATAGTGATCTCTCCTCACAGGTCAACAATGGAAGTCCTAATTCCAGCAGCATTTACCCTTTAGAATGTTCAGCTTTCAACCTCCCCTCCTCTGGCCCAATGCCTGTATTTATAGTATTCTAGAGGAGGTTATTCAGTTCCAACATCAATCGGATACTCCCTCTTTTGGATGGGGTAGCTCCTCTCTTGATGGGATAAGCTCCTCTATCATAGGGATGCATGAACCATCTGGAGGCGCTCAATACACGTCAAACACTCTTCTAGAAGGCTCTAGAAGTGACACAAGTA
>APFE030891782.1:35656-45948 GCA_000404065.3 Pinus taeda
AAGAGGACAATGTGGCTATTGATGAGGCCACATAAACTGCAGATAGTCAAGGTGACAAAATTCAGTGTAACACTTCCTGTAAGGGTAGTAGTTGGATTTGGAATTATATGTTTTGGAAATTATTGCTTCCACGATATGGTTGGAAGATTCTCTGCAACCATTGTCCACTTATATGAAAAAATGGATTTACTGCAAGTAGATATTATGTAGCTCCAGTTGAAACACAATGCGAAATATGTGGTTTCCTCCAATATGATGGATATCCTCAAGGAAATTTGGGTTGATAAGAAAGAGGATGAATTGAGCTACCTTAGACATCAAGTAGAAGAACTCAGGGGCATGGTGAATAGCTTGACCTCAAGTTTAAATGGTAATGCAAGTACTAGCGACCTTATCAACAACAAGTGCCCATACCTGAATGTGCCCATCGATTTGGGCTAGTATATAGAGATGAAAGACTATATCATAAACTGGTAGTGTATGTACTGAAAATTTTGCTTTATTATGGGGCTCTATTGGAAGGTATTCACCTCCAAACATCCCCCCCCCTCCCGACCCTGCTTCACCTTGTCTCTTTGAATAATGTACCTCTTGAGAGGACAATTTTGATTTTGGATAGGAAAGACGAGTCTGAAAGATTTAGACTTATGATAATGTATTTATTGATGTATTTACTGTGAACTAGGCAGGAATTTTGATCTAATATAAAACAATCTCATTACTTACTACAAAAAGTTAAATTTAAATTTAAAATTTTTGGGTTAGAACAAAAAAATAAGAGGGATTATAAGTTTTACTTTATGTCAATAATAATAATAATAAAGATTTAATTTTGCTTTAGAGTTGGTACTACAAATAGAAAAGTTAATCTTCCGTAAGAAAACAATTAATATTATTCATGTTCATGGGTTATTAATGGAATTAGAAAAATTATTGTTTCTTCATAGTTGATTGCACTGTTAGGTGTTCTACATCCTAGTCACATTGAGAGGGGTCAAGTTTGGAAAGTTTAACATTTTTAATCATTTATTCTATGTCCTAAAGTGTAAATTTTTTTATCATTTAATTCCATGTCATATGTAATTTAATTCGTATGTGATATGTAATTAAATGATAAAAAAATGCACCCTACAAAATTCTAGTTTAAGATAATATATATGTGTGTGTGTTGCATTTAATATTTTCCTATAAAACAATGGAATAAGTAATGTCCATGTTGTATTATCTCTATACTAGTATTTTCTACTCACTTAAATAATATTCAAATTATAATTGAAATTATAATAAAGGGAACATTAAATAAAAATAAGTGAATATGGTTAATAACTTCTTCTTAGTAATAATAACATTAATAATAATAATCGAAGTAAAAATAATAATATTTCTATATGGATGATTTTTATGGAGGACAAGATCTGCAAGTGTTTTTAAGCAGACTACTGAACAACATCTAGGACATTTAACTTCGAGATCATAAAAATGCAAAATTTGTGCTAGTTCAAATAAAGTGGAATGTAAACAATTTGGATATGAATTATATGCAGATGTAGAAGTAGAAGGTTGACAAAGGTCAAGACTTGACTTTGGCTGAATGGCATGGCAAGATTTTTGTATTTTTTGATGGTCAATAATTGGTCTTTGAGGAAAAGACAGGGTAGTTGAAGAAGATCCTTCTTGGATTTGTGCAGTCGTAATATTTTGGATTTTTGGCGACTGAGGGAGATCTATGACGCAATTTTCAGGAAAACTCAGGTCTTCCCATCTGATTGTTTGATGTTCTATTTTCTAGTTATGAGCATCAGTAATTACAAGAATGCTTTATTTGGATTCTTGGCTAGGAGTATGTAGTACTGCCAGATACAATGTGTTTGTGTGTCTAAAACACCCTCTAGTATGAATTGCAATATATGTTCTTTTTCTCTTCTATTCTAGAAATGTATAAGTTCTTCTCATTAATGGATGGATGTCAAAAATATAAAATTGACCCCCAATGGATGAAAAGAATGTTAAATTTGGATTTATACACTCATCCTGCATCATAAGCATTTTATATGAGCACACTAGGTGCTGAGAAAAGAAATCTATCTTTACAATGGAAGCAATATATGGAAGATACATATTCCTGGATTTCTTTTTATAGTTGGAAAGAAATGGAAGAAGGGAAAGAAGTTCACATGGTAGACACAGAGGTATCTTCTGCACAAAAACATTCATGGACCAGCCATGATGGCACCAAGATAGACACTACCACCACTTTTCCACCTTTCAAAGGAATATTGTTAGGTGATTCTAGTAATGCAGCAAAAGCTATTCCTTTGGTCTCCACAAATGAATCCACACTAGGCATTGATGAAAGAATACAGAAAGCCAACGAGTAGATAAATTGGACAAACACTGCTCTTAAAGGGTTAGAAATGAATATGATCAAATCCCAGGACCATAAGGACTGTTTTGATTCCTTACATGTTGTTGTAAAGGATGTAAATAATAATTTGAACAATGTAAATTATTCTATTTCTACTTTGAAAGGATTTGTTAGAGAACCTTTTGCTCGAATAGAAAGCATAGAAAAGAAAGTAGATTTTGAATTCAAAACTACTAACAGTCTTATGGGAGAATTGGCTAAGAAATTTGAAAACCTTTCCATAGCACCCAAAGATAAGCACATTCCTTCTTCTATGATTTTTAGCCACCCTGTAAATATCCAACATGTTGTCAAGAAAGTAGAAAAATTTCTCTATTTGTTTCCAAAGGAAAAGCCAGAACTGCATGAACAATCTCCCAACAGTTCACCAAAAATCTCATACTCATTGTTTTCAGAAGCTTTCACTAAAAACGAATATCCCGAGTCTTCTGAAAAGCATTTACTTCCCATCTATGAGCCCCTCTCAAGCTAGTTTTCCAGATATCTAGCCCCTGGCCTAGTTGGTAAGGGTAAACTTCCAGAAACTCACACCTTTCAAATTGGCTCTTACAAAGAATGGAACATTGACAATCTCAGCATTGGTCAAATCAGGCAAATGATTGATCAAATGTTTACTGAATATAAACTTATGTGTATGCGGGGAAAATAGAAGTTGAAGCCTATAAAACAATCATACAATGTTTTACCGATACACTGCAAAGATGGTGGGACGTTGAATCATCTCCTGCACTTATTACATAAATGAAAGAAGAAGTAGTTAAGGATGAAGAAGGTGATGTCATCTACAATGAAGATGGTACTCCACAAAGCAATATGATAGGAGCCCTCACCTCCTTTATTCTTGAGCATTGGTGTGGAGCTACAATTGAGATTGCTAACAAGCATGAGATGGTACTGATGAACCTCAAGTGTAAAAAAATGTCCCAATATGAAGACTTTCATCGTGACTAGACACAACAAATTTATGAACTAAAAGAAATCCAAAATGCATTATGGAAGCAGGTCTACCTTTCTACTCTACCTTCTAAATTTGTTGAGTATATCCAGAGAAAATAAGTCTTCAAAAATTCTAATGAAGCATACACTTGGGGTGAATAAATCAATGCAAAATCTGTCAAGATTGGCAGACAACAAATCAATTTGAAGTAAGTATGGGCTTGCAATTGATGATCCAATTGTTCAGAGAAGAAAGAGTAAGAAAAGCAGCAAAAAGGTCGAGATGTAGCCTACAAAAAATTCAAAGGTCCGTGCTTACAGAACAAACCAGCACAAGAAATGATCTTACAAATATGTCCATAAAAATCATTATTATGAGCCAAAAGATATCCATCTTAAAACACAAATACATGATGGAATATTATGTTGGTTATGTGGCCAAAAGGGACATACAACAAATAAGTGTCCTAAAGATAAAGAATCTAAGATGAACAGAGGAAAGAAATCACAAGAAGCTACCTCACAAAGATCCCAGAGAGAGACAAGAAGACATCTTGGAATCACCTTCAAAGAAGAAGTGAATTTAATGAAAAATGACTGCTGCAACACTTCAGAAACAACAAACACTACTTCCTATAATTTTGATTCCAACATTGAGCATGTAAATATACAGAAATGTGAATGTACAGAATCTGAATATTGCAATTGCAATAATTCAGAGTCAGAATCAATCCTCAATTCAGAAGAAGAGACCGAACTCAGGTCAAATAAAGAAAAAGAAAAAATATGTATGGCACACACCATTGAAGACGATGAGTCAAGGGTTCTGTCCAACATCAAAATGTTGGCATAAGGAGAAATGAAAGAAAAGCTGCTAGAAGCTTTTCTACAAACAATGCACAAAGAACAGGCCAGCAGTAGTTCAAAGAATAATCAGGCTAAAGCCTTATTTGTAGATGCTTCCTATGAAAAGAACACCAGATCTCTTCAAAGAAACAAGGAGCATACCGAGCCAAGGTCCTTAACCTTGGGAGAAGTCAGCACGGAAATATACCATCTCAAAAAAGAAGTTGCTAGCCTGAAAACACAAATCTCCGAGATAGAAAACAAGAAGGAGCCTATTAAGAATGATAATGCAGAGATCTATGAAGATAAATTCTATTCTGGAATGGGTTTTGGAGAAATGAAAATAATGACAATCCAATATCAGCAATATCATGTGTTGTTGACCATTGATATCCAAGGAGAAAAGTTCATTTTAAGAACATTTATTGATTCAGGCATGGATATCAATGTTATTTACAAAAATATTGTCCTAGCTAAATACTGGAAGGTGGCTCCTCGACAAGTCACTGGAATTAGAACTCAGACTTTCAGGTATGAAGTTCCTATTTCCACCATCTGTTTCAAAAAATATTGTATGAAGTTAAAATTTGCAATAGGAGAAGTTCCCATAGACTGCATATTGGGAAATGTGTTTCTAGCATTAGTTGAACCCCATGGGTCAGCTAGATTGCCTGATGGCAAAGCAGGATTTTTCATTTCAGTACCAAATCATAAAGGATTTCTAGAAACACTGACCTTACCATATATTTCTACTCCCAGAATTTCCACAATGGTACAAACAATGCATGAAGTAGAACTATCAGAGAAAAATATTGAAGCATTGAAAGACTTTAAATCTTCAATCAGAATCAAAGAACAACTCCAACTTCCCAGAATCATACAAAAAATTGTAGAATTAAGAAAGCACCTGGAAACTGAGTGTTGTTCATAAAACCTAAAGGCTTTCTGGCACAGAAAGCAACACATAGTAGAATTTCCTTTCAAGGATAAATATGAAGGAAAAGCTTGTAAGAGTAGGGCAATTCCCATGAACAGAGACTATAGAAATCTCTGCCAAAAAGAAATCTCCGGTCAGTAAAAAAGACTCATTAGAGAATCCAACAGTCCATGGAACTGTTATGGATTTTATGTAAATAAGCATTCAGAACAGATCAGGGGAGTGCCCAGACTTGTTATAAATTATAAACCTCTAAACTCTGTTTTAGGAGATGATACCTATCCTATTCCACATAAAGGAAGTTTAATTGAAAAAATTGCAGGAGCCAAAGTATTCTCAAAATTCAACATGAAGTCTGGTTTTTGGCAAGTTGCTATCAAAGAAGAAGACGGATTCAAAATTACTTTCAGCATTCCAACAGGGCACTATGAATGGAATGTAATGTCTTTTGGACGAAAGCATTCTCCATCTAAGTTCCA
The DNA here is from genome assembly GCA_000404065.3 of Pinus taeda. Classification (NCBI taxonomy): domain Eukaryota; kingdom Viridiplantae; phylum Streptophyta; class Pinopsida; order Pinales; family Pinaceae; genus Pinus; species Pinus taeda. The sequence continues at coordinate 41,280 of APFE030891782.1, forward strand.
GAAGGTAATGGATCAAATTGGTAAGCCCTACTTTGAATGGCTAATTGTGTATATAGATGACGTGTTAATTTTCTCCAACACCATAGATGAACATTTCAGACATATCCACACTTTAGCGCAAGCTGTAAAAAGAAGTGGTTTAGTTTTAAGCAAAAAGAAGATGGAATTGTTCCAGACCAAAATCAAATTTCTGGGACATGCGATAGAAGATGGCCAGATAACTTTGTAGAAGCATGCTCTAGAATTTTCTAATAAGTTTCCAGATCTAATTAGAGACAAAACACAGCTGCAAAGGTTCCTCGGTTGCTTGAATTATGTTAGTAATTTTTATAAAGGGTCTGCAGTGGACCGCAAGATTCTTAACCAAAGATTGAAAAAAGAGCCTTCACCATGGACAGATGATCACACTAAAGTTGTCCAAAAAATCAAAAGCAAAGTCCATACATTGCCAATCCTCTATCTGACAGATGAAGATCTCCCCAAAATTGTTGAGAGTGATGCTAGCAACCTTGGATGGGGAGGAATACTAAAGCAAGTCAAATAAGGGACCGAGAAAATTGTACAGTTTGCCTCAGGTACATGGAACCCAGCAAAGAAAAACTACTCCACTATCAAAAAAGAGGTAAAAGCTGCCTGGAACTGTATAGACAAGTTTGATATACACCTTTTACATAAACAATTTTTGTTTAGAACTGATGCTTAGCCTTGAAAAAGGTTCTAACTAAAGAAATAAAAAATCCCAGAGAAGCCAAGTTTGCCAGATGGCAGGTACTATTTTCTAACTTTGATTTTGAAGTTGAGCATATCAAAGGAGAACAAAATTGCTTGCCTGACTTCCTAAGCAGAGAATATATGGAACAGAATGACCATTTGATGGTTATAATAATCGAATGGAATCCAAACACTCAGCAAGAAGAACTCCGAAATATTTTAGATGACACTCCTTGGCCAGTATACACAGAAAAATGGAAGCCAACATGGCAACTCAGAATCACCAAGGTCATGGATGCCAACTTGTAGCCCCACTTACAGCATATAGTGCCCGAAAGGAAGATCTATCCAAAATCCAGCAAGTGGATTCATGACATGATCTAGAAAAGATCAATATTAGCAGCTAATCTTGCAGAAGAAGCTTTATGTGAAAGCTTCAAAGATATAAGTGTAATTTGGACCGAAGGAAGTGATAGGACAAAGGTTTATCATAAAAATTACACTATAAATAGGACATGAGACCCAAACCATTTCTCAAAATACATGTGGCCACAAAAAGATCCAGAAATATTATTTCTAGACACCATCTACAATTTCAAAGGCTACATTAATCTATGGTGGGAGCTTTTATGCCGAGATGAGAAAACATAAATCCACTACACCATTTTAAAATTTGGGCCAACGTTTGTAAATCAACTTTTATGGCGACTAGAATGGATGAAAACTTGGTAGATGTGGTTCGAAGTCAACAAGACTGCTATGGATCCCATATATTTTGAAAATTATACTAAAAGAGATTGCATGGCATGTGCTCAAAATTTTCATGATTGTTTCCATTATCCTTGTAAAACCATAGCATGCTTAAATGCATACTCAGATGACTGGATATTGAAGACCTTTATGAGTGGACACTTCTAGTGGATTGTGTTAACCAACATCAAGCATCAGATTGTCTTGGGCAAACCAATGATTGTTAGAAGATTTTACTCAACGGCTTGGGACACCTGTGGAGCATATGATCATCCAACACTTTGAAGATTCCCTGGTACAAACACACTAGGGACATGATTAAATATTCACGGGTTCACGTGGGCTCTCGATATAAAACCTCCATAGTGTACAATAAAGTCTTCTCTCCTGAGTATGACAGAGACCGCGTTTTTTCTTGAGATTCCTGAAAAAAATCCCCTATATATGTATAAAGAAGTTATAGTTTTTAGGGATTCCCTTAAATCCCCACTTTGTATAGTTGTCCTGTACTATTCCGAGACTCGGAGCACTTCTCTAACTTTTGGTGTGATTTGATCCACATCTTGGAATCATTGTACAAAACACGGGTTGTCGGAAAGTTGTCCCCTTCTCATCCTATATAAGGAGAGGAGTAAGGCTCGTTTGGGCATCCGAGTTTGGAGAGCGTTGAGTCTGAGTCTTAGAGAAATTTCTAGCTTTGTGTGTTTTGATTCTGAGAGATATCTCCCTGCTCTGCATTTGCGAACACTCTGTTCGATCTGCTTGCATCACGGAGCCAGATCTCTTTAGAGTCGAGTTTGAAGCCTGCGCATCAAGGCCTAAAAACCTTGGTGAAAACCTGAAGTGGCTGAACTCTATAGGTAGAGTCTTTAAATTCTTATATCTTCTTCAAAGATAGAGTCTGTGTCGGGCCAGGAAGCCTCCAAATCTCATCTGCAAAAATTTCTGCTTAACAGATGATATAATTGGTAAATGCCCCCACAGTTAATCTTTGGATTGAAGAATTGAATATTTTCAAAATTGTAACCATATTCTGAAATCAATAGAAAGAAATATTTCTACATTTGATATACCCATCTATGTCATAACTCTGAGCAATACTTTTTCTTTATGACTATTGAGTTTTTTCTGAGTAAATATTCTTCATATTTTGTGAGAGGAGAGGTTTGCCGAGTGTCTAGGGACGTTTGCTTGCTGAGGAAAGGAGGCCATTGAAGAGCATTAATACATGATGACATAGAGGTTCATGTACAGGTTTGTGTACCACAACAGAAGAAAGGAGATTTTGAATAAGCAAGCTTCAAGAACTCTGAGGAGGAATCCCATACTAAAAAAATTGGTATTGGAGTTCTCGAAGCTTGTTGATTCAAAATCTCTTTTCTATTGTCGTGATACACGAACCCATACACAAACCTCTATGTCGTGACGTATTAATGCTCTTCAATGGCCTCCTTGCCTCAGTGAGCGGATGTCCCTAGACACTCGATGAACCTCTCCTCTCATAGAATGTGAAGAATATTTACACAAAAACAACTGAATAGTCATAAAGACAAAGTATTACTTAGAGTTATGACACAGATGTGTATATCAAATGCAGAAATTTTTCTTTCTATTGATTTCAAAAGATGGTTACAATTTTGAAATTCTCCAATTTCTTCAATCCAGATATTGATTGTGAGGGCATTTACCAATTATATCACATGTTAAGCAAAAATTTCTACAGATGAGCTTTGGAGGCTTCTTGGCCCGACACAGACTCTGCCTTTGAAAAAGATATAAAAATTGAAGGACTCTACCTATAGAGTTAAGCCACTTTAGATTCTCACCAAGGTTTTTAGGCCTTGATGCACACGCTTCCAAACTCGACTCTAAAGAGATCTTGCTCCGTGATGCAAGCAAATCAAACAGAGTGTACGTAGATGCAGAGCAAGTAGATAGCTCTCAGACTCAAAACACACAAAGCTAGAAATTTCTCTAAGACTCAGACTCAAATCTCTCCAAACTCGGATGCCCAAATGAGCCTTACTCCTCTCCTTATATAGGATGAGAAGGGGACAACTTTCCGACAACCCGTGTTTTGTACAATGCTTCCGAGATGTGGATCAAATCACACCAAAGTCGGAGAAGTGCTCTGAGTCTCGGAATAGTACAGGATAACTATACAAAGTGGAGATTTAAGGGAATCCCACAAAACTATAATTTCTTTATACAGATATGGGAGATTTTTGTCAGGAATCTAAAGAAAAAACCCGGTCTTTGTCATAGTCAAGAAGCAAGAGTTTATTGTACCCTATGGATGCTTTATATCAGGAGCCCATGTGAACCAGTGAATATTTAATCATGTCCCTAGTGCGTTTGTACCAGGTAATCTTCCAAGTGTTGGATGATCATATGCTCCACAGGCATCCCAAGGCTTTGAGTAAATTATTCTAACAATCAATGGTTTGCCCAAGACAATTTGATGCTTGATCTTGGTTAACACAATCCACTAGAAGTGTCCACTCATAAAGGTCTTCAATATCCAGTCATCTGAGTATGAATTTAGGCCTGCTATGATTTTACTAGGATAATTGAAACAATCATGAGAATTTTGAGCACATGTCATGCAATATCTTTGAGTATAAGTTTCAAAATATCTGGGATCCATAGTAGTCTTGTTGACTCCAAACCACATCCACTAAGTTTTCAGCCATTCTGGTTGCCATAAAAGTTGATTTACAAATGTTGGCCCAAATTTTAAAATGGTGTAGTGGATTTCTATTTTCTCATCTTGGCATAAAAGATCCCACCATAGATTAATGTAGCCTCTGAAATTGTAGATGGTGTCTGGAAATAATATTTCTGGATCTTTTTGACAGACTAGGCAGTAACTCCTCGAATTAATTCGTTATATTCATTTAGGTTGGTCTTTAGTATATACAACAGGGAGATACTGTTCATTTCATCTCTTGGTGACTCTTCATATTTTCCATTATTTATTTACATCAGTTACACTTATTCACCCAATCCTGATGATTAGGTGTCAAAATTACCCCCTTAATATGAAGGGATGTTGGTGAGTCCAAGCATCGTTCAAGCTTTTCTCTTCCAAGTGCTTTGGTGAAGATGTCTGCAATTTGCTCATTAGTGGAACAATGGTGGAGATGGATTGTTTTGGCCTCAACATGATGTCGAATCAGATGATATTTAGTATTGATGTGCTTCGTTC
>APFE030891782.1:49136-112498 GCA_000404065.3 Pinus taeda
TGAATCAAGCAACCAATCATTTTTCCAAGAAGTAAGTGAAGCATTAAATAAGTCTTCATTTACTCCAATATTACATTGTGCCACAACATAATGAGTGGATTTAGGTGCTTTACCTTTGTCTATGTCATTAGTTTTACCTTTCTGTTGGTTCCTTTGCTGCTCAATTTTGTCCCAAGGTAACCTGCATGTAGAGGCATCATGTGATCCATTTCTTTTGTAGCGTATGCAGTGCAAATCTGACTTTTCTCCTTGGAGTGTCTGCCCCCCCTGCCTCTGAAATATCTTCCTCTTCCTCTTCGACCACCTCTTCCTCTGGAAGAATCTCGGGCAAGATTCTTTTCTTTATGAGCAAGGCACACAACCTCTTTAGAAGATTTAGGGGTTGTCTTCTTTCCAAAAGCTTTCTCTCTTTCAAAATTTTTTTTCACAAGAGAGTCAAAGGTAATATCTTTGAGATTTCCATTTGCTTGCAATGACTCAAGATAATTGGAGTAAGTAGGATAAAGTGCCTTGAGAAAAGTGATAAGAGGAATATCGAATTCAACCTTAGTGGCTTTGATATCATGCATTATAGATTTTACTTAGGATGCAAGAGCAAGAGGATCATTATTATGTAATTCAAGAGTGAAGAATTTAATCATGAGTTGAACAAATTCAAGTCCAGAATGTGAGTCATAGAGTTCTTTCAGCTTTTGTAAGGCTTCGAAAATAGTTGAAAATGGAAAAATATGGCGACTCACCTCTTCACTTATAGATGCAGCAATTAATGCATAGGCTTTGTTGTTCTTATTTTCCCAAATGGCGAACTCTTTGTCTGAGGTAGGTTGTTCTGGCTCTTTGTATCTGTCTCCAACACATACTCCTTTCCACAACTCATTGAAAATGAGGGTGTGTTGTATCTTCTGGGACCATTCAGGATAGTTCTCCTTGCCAGTGAGAACTACTCCCACAATAGATATGATAGAATGCATTGTAAAATTTGAGTACTGTAAAAATACTTCTGTTGGCAAAAAAAATGTGCTTTTGTGGAGAAAAAAAAACTTCTGCTGCTAAAAAATCGATTTTGGTATATGATATATGGAGACAGAGGTATTATGTGGTATTGTATCCCCTAGAACACATGCCATTGACCATCGAATGCTTCAACATATGTGTTGTTAATGGATTTCGACTATTAAAAAAGGGCATACCAAACGACAACAATATTTGAATACAATCAATGCAGAATGCAACACCATATCCACAGAGGTCCTGTTTGTTTATGAAGCGGCCCAACGTGATGTTTTTTTTTAAAGGAATATAAGGTATGTTCCATCACTATACGCTCCATAACAAACAACAACGTATTTAATATATGTTCCATGTAAACTATTGTAAGGTATGTGCCATCACTATATTCTCTTCACATTATTCAAGGTTCCAATACATAGTTTTCATACCAATCAAGAAGTTCACAGCTCCGTAACATACATTCGACACTCGTATTCTGGTAGTCTTCAATTCAACGCACCACCATTAAACAACTCGCAGCATAATGAAACAGTGTCAACATGGCTTCCAAAAATTGATGTAGGTTTCTACGGCTTCAAGCTTTGAACAACAACGCTTTGAAGAAATTCAGGCCATAGATATCACAACCCGATCACTAGAGTTTCGACCAGCATTCACCAGTAGTGTTCAGTCCTAAGAAAATTCAACACAAATTTTGTTTTAACACTTCAATACCAGGAAGCAACCGCATCACACCACCTTTGGCATAGCAGTGAAGACCGTTACCCTAAATCGCAAGTATGAGAGAGGAGCGCTCTTAGCCCACAACAATGCAATATTCTCGCCGGGAGCGCTAGAGAGCAGCGCTATTAGACTGTCAGAATTAGGAGGAGAAACGCTTTTATGAAAGGAAAAGCATAGGCAGAATAGGGAGTTACAAAGCATAGGGAAGCCAAAAATGGTGTTGGTTCTGATACCATGTCAGACCAGGCAGTAACTCCTCGAATCAATTCATTATATTCATTCAGGTTGGTCTTTATTATATACATGAGGGAGAGACTGTTCATTTCATCTCCCGGTGACTCTTCATATTTTCCATTATTTATTTACATCAGTTACACTTATTCACCCAATCCTGATGATTAGGTTTCAACACTTTCTGTGGCCACATGTATTTTGAGAAATGGTTTGGGTCTCGTGTCCAATTTACAGTGTAATTTTTATGATAGACCTTTGTCCTATCACTTCCTTCGGTCCAAATTACACTTATATATTTGAAGATTTCATATAAAACTTCTTTTGCAAGATTAACTACTAATATTGATCTTTTGTAGATCATGTCATGAAGCCACTTGCTGGATTTTGGATAGATCTTCCTTTCAGGCACTAGATGTTGTAACTCTGTGTGGGGTTTCCAGTTGGCATCCATGACCTTGGTGTTTCTGAGTTGCCATGTTGGCTTCCATTGTTATATGTATATTTGCCAACGAGTGTCATCTGAAATATTTCGGAGTTCTTCTTGCTGAGTGTTTGGATTCCATTTAGTTACTATAACCATCAATGGTCATTCTGTTCCAGATATCCTCTACCTAGGAAGTCAGGCAAGCAATTTTGTTCTCCTTTGATATGCTCAACTTCAAAATCAAAGTTAGCAAATAGTGCCTGCCATCTGGCAAACTTGGCTTCTCTAGGCTTTTTTATTTCTTTATTTAGAACCTTTTTCAAGGCTGAAGCATCAGTTCTAAGCAAAAAAAAATTATGTACAAGGTGTATATCAAACTTTTCTATACAGTTCCAGGCAACTTTTACCTCTTTTTCGATAGTGGAGTAGTTTTTCTCTGTTGGGTTCCATTTACCTAAGGAAAATTGTACAATTTTCTCGGTCCCTTCTTTGACTTGCTTTAATATTCCTCCCCATCGAAGGTTGCTAGCATCACTCTCAACAATTTTGGGGAGATCTTCATTTGCCAGATAGAGGATTGACAATGCATGGACTTTGCTTTTGATTTTCTAGACAACTTTAGTGTGATCATCTGTCCATACTTGATCCGAAAATGGGGCACTTAGGCTTCTTGTCTAACTTACAAGAACCTCTCCCACTTCCAAAGCTTAAATATTCCCAAGTCTTTATGATTAACCAATGCGGAATTAAATATGTGCTTGAAAATAAGGTGTATGCTTATGGTTGTTTTAAAACTGTTTATGTGCTGTAAATTGATTTGCTCAAATTGATATAAAACATATAATAGTGAAACAATGCAGCAAATAACAAACACATATGACAACAAGTTTAATATGGAGTTCACCCAAAACCCTTGGGCTACGTCTCCTTAAGCTCTAGTCAACTCAACTAGGCTCTCTGGGACTATGGTCTAAGTTTTTTTACAAGCTCCACGCTCAACTCCACTAGTTTACATAGAACACAATGGGTTTAGAACACCATCTTATCCCTTGGCTTTGAAGCTCTCGACTTTCTGGCTCCGGTTCTGGCTCCAACTCTTGTTCTAGCTCGTGGCTCTAGCTCTTGGCTTTGGCTTTGGCTCTGGCTCTTCGACTCTGGTTTCTTTGGCTTTGGCTTTGGCTTTCTGCAACTTTCAGCTCTCTGGCTTTTCACTTGACCTCCATGTGACCCCAAAGACTCCCTCAGCTACTCTGTGCAGTAGCTTTTCACTCTCTCTGCTCTCTTGCTTCTGCCTTGCTCTCAATTGATCTCTCTGCCTCCTTTGAGGTACTTTTCTAGCTTTTCGACTACCCCAACCATTTCTCTGCGATTCATTATCCCTCTGTGGCTTTGCGGCTTCTCTGCTCCCTGTCAGTTATACTGGCCATCTGGCTCTGCGGTTCCGTGGGTTTAAAATGCATCATTGCCTATAAAAATGCCTGCTTGCAGCGTGACATGATGATCAGGAGTGGTTACAATGGTTTCGGGGCTTTTCCTTAGGCAAAACCCGAAAATGGAGAAAATTTCATTTCACAGAGCTTTCTAGAAAATACACTATCGAGCATGATTTTCGGACTTGAAATCCCATTCAATCGCCCCTAAAATCCCTATCGGGTCTGCCATTAGGCGTTATATCGCATCGCGTAAGCGTTTTGGGTAAAATCCCAAATACATGAGAAATATGTGAAAAACTTGTCAAAGTGCTTTCTATTGGACTTAAAATTTTATCACATCCGCCCTAATATCGCATCGGGTCCACCTTTGGCCCCTGTCGCAATCCCCATCGTTAATCTGCGGGATCCCTGATCCAATGGTCGATATCCATTTTCAGGTGGCTTAGGAGTACGAAGGTTACCGGCCCGAAAAGGTGGTTTTCCTCTCTCCATCACCAGCCATATGTCGACTAGTGTGTGGGATCGGGCGGAGCCAGCCCAATACCGCTTTCCGCCTAAGGCCCGCCCGAAATCCCGCCTCTATGGAACTCAAATTTTATGAATTGCACCTATAATTCCCCTTCGGGTCTGACTTTATCGCTTTTGGGCATTTTCCTTTGTATTTTAGTTTTATAACGGAAATGCGCTAATACACAGAAAATTCGAAAATCCCAGATTTCAAATTTTATGCAATCGAGCTTTTAAATCCCATTGGGTCCGGCAATCGCAAGTCGCCAATTTAATCCTAGCCGTCCATTCCTTTCCTGATCCAACAGCTAAGATTGCATGTCGCGATCGCTATCGCATATCGCATTTGGAACGGCTCGAGGGTTTTGTCCATCGTCGATGCCAATCCTCCGATCCGATCATCGGCATATCGCATAATCGCAATCGCCAATTCCAGGGTCCCAATATCGCATACATGCCTGCCTTCGATCCGATACATTGGATTGGCTGATCGGGGGTCTCCCGCCTTCAGCCTAAGTCCTTCCCTTTAGCTTTTTTCTGATGCGATTTCCCTTTATAAGGGTTTGTTTCCATTTTTAGGAAAATTTGCCTCTTTTTCCAAAGAACAAAGGGCATCTTCTTTTTGTGATAACTTCTGCATCCTAAGTCCATTTTTTCCCATTCAAGTTGCAGTAGATTCAAAAGGAAAAGATCTCTGCAATGGGGCTATTTCCAGGAACTTCCTTGGACTTTCATTTTCCTATGTGAGTGATGCAAGAGCATCAACTCACGGAAATCAAATTTATTTTTCATGCCTTCCAGAAGTTGACGTGGCCAAAAAAACCATATTTTTGTTAAATTCATATTATTAATAGCGTTTGTTGTGACTTGGTTGAGTAAATTTAGAGATCTTATGAGGGGAGATCGGATCTGGAACGATCCAATCTACTTTCCTCCATTCTTATAAACTAGTCTTCGTGCATTTGTAGGAGAGAGCCAGACGCATGTATATCCAGTGCTGCCAAGGCAACCTGGCTCATAAAAATGTATTGTAATCTGAATTCAGAAATAATATAAATCATGTGGTTTGTGGTTACGAGTTTCTTTCATTGTGTATACGAGTATGTCAGTTCTTAAATTGATCCTGCATGCTGTTGTGAGAAGTGTGAATCCAATTTAAAGGCGTAATACTTAATTGAGGAATGTTGATAGAAGAGTAAGATCGATTCAGAGTTACAGCGTTATAAATTTGGTTAAAGAGCCAAATTATGGCTTGGCATTGAAATCTCAAGAATTTCAAAGGAGCGATATTACAATTGCGTGGATGAATCTGTTGAATGAAATGGCTTTAGGAATTGATCTGTAGGTTGAAGAGGGGTAATAGTATTGACGCTCAACAGAATGGTGAAACCGATTCCTGTCGTACGTTTGATGATGAGAATTGTAATTGCAGAACATTTCTCGGACCTGGAAACGAAGTGTTGCAAATTCGATGGATGAAGACAAATCGATTTACATGAATCGATGTTATTATATATTTTCTTTGTATAAAGATAAGTACCAGAGTATTGATGTATTTTATTGTTGTATAATGAATTGTTTTGTTTAGATCATGGGCCATAACCCACAGGTCAAGATTCAGAATTTCTACATGAAAGGGGATTTTGGCAATACCCCAAGATCTCTTTTCATCAAGTGGTACCAGAGCAGGGAAAGGATTTCCTGCGAGAAGAAAGAAGAATGCAAGCAGAAGGGGAAAGAGGTACAGTTGTGTTAAAGCTGGAGAGTTTATGGTCTTACTATCTTGCAGATGGCGGTAGTGGAAGGTGAGAAGATTTGCAGCAACCTAGAGCAAGGTGTGCTCAATTGGTTCCAGAGAAGAGAACCAGAAGGATGCCAAAAGACCGAGTGAGGAGGGCTTGGTGAGGTATTGTGTAACAGAGGAGACTGTTACTGCAGAGGTTGGTTGCAGCTCACAGAAGATCATGAAGGCAGTTCCACTGAAGAAATACAGTGGGTAGAATTGCTAAGGAAAAGGAGAAGCATATGACCAGGAGGTCATAAATTTTTGTACCTCGGGAGTCTGATGCAGGAGCATCAACTCGCGGAAATCAAATTTATTTTTCATGCCTTCCAGAAGTTGACGTGGCCAAAGAAACAATATTTTTGTTAAATTCATATTATTAATAGCGTTTGTTGTGACTCGGTTGAGTAAATTTAGAGATCTTATGAGGGGAGATCGGATCTGGAACGATCCAATCTACTTTCCTCCATTCTTATAAACTAGTCTTCGTGAATTTGTAGGAGCGAGCCAGACGCATGTATATCCAGCGTTGCCAAGGCAACCTGGCTCATAAAAACGTATTGTAATCTGAATTCAGAAATAATATAAATCATGTGGTTTGTGGTTACGAGATTCTTTCATTGTGTATACGAGTATGTCAGTTCTTAAATTGATCTTGCGTGCTGCTGTGAGAAGTGTGAATCCAATTTAAAGGCGTAATACTTAATTGAGGAATGTTGATAGAAGAGTAAGATCGATTCAGAGTTATAGCGTTATAAATCTGGTTAAAGAGCCAAATTCTAGCTTGGCATTGAAATCTCAAGAATGTCGAAGGAGCGATATTACAATCACATGGATGAATCTGTTGAATGTAACGGCTTTAGGAATCGATCTGCAGGTTGAAGAGGGGTAATAGTATTGACGCTTAGCAGAATGGTGAAACTGATTCCCGTCGTATGTTTGATGATGAGAATTGTAATTGCAGAACATTGCTCGGACCTGGAAACGAAGTGTTGCAGATTCGACGGATGAAGACAGATCGATTTACATGAATCGATGTTATTATATATTTTCTTTGTATAAAGATAAGTACCAGAGTATTGATGGATTTTATTACTGTATAATGAATTGTTTTTTTTAGATCATGGGCCATAACCCACAGGTCAAGATTCAGAATTTCTACATGAAAGGGGATTTTGGCAATACCCCAAGATCTCTTTTCATCAGTGAGGAACACTTAGACTTAGGAGTCTATCCAAAATCCATTTTGGATCACGCCTTCCCACTAAAGAACTTTTGGTCTCCAAAAGACTGACATTTTGATATGAACAGTAAATGAGAGTAACAACACCCTCTTCTTTCAGCCTCCATACACTTGCCTTGCATAGTGCTTCTGAACCAAAGCCTTTGACCACTTTCCTTCCTAGATTTGCTGGTTCTCCTGGGAATAACTGTCTCCCTTCTTGACGTCATGTAGAACTTCTGCTGAAGTGGTCACAGAAGGTAGTTTGAACTTTTTTGCCTTGATCACTGATCCAAGGTGGCTCAAACAAATGTGAAGTGCTTCTGCTTCACAAAAACTTTCATTTGTACCTGTTTGAAAAGCTATCAACAACAACTGTTAACAACAACAGAAACACAGAAAACAACTAGATGGATTAAACTCCTTTTTAAACAAAAGAAACAAATTTCACATCTTGTGAACACCTCCATGTCTTACATCTGCATACAAATGATGGACTAGATACCAAGCCCACAAAACATGCCTTTAAAAGAAATGACCTTTCAAGTCAAGCATGTAGAAAAAGACCATTAGGACTCTTTTTCAAAAGATGAAACACTTCATCATTATCTCCATCTTGGAGACCAAGTTAACTTCTCCCAAGTCAACATTGCATCACATGCATGTCAAAGCAATCAACCTTGCAAGTTAATTACATATACATGTTAAGATACAAGGAAATCATCAACATCCTTGTGTTCATGCATCTCATGCTCATGCATGCATTTCATCCTTCAACTTTCACTCAAGCACACTATACTTTCAAAGCTGAAACGAAATATAATGTTGCAGCAAGAAATGAAAACACATGCATCAATAGACATGCAATCTTAATCGGATAAGAACTCTAATCGTTTCTTACCAATCCCTTTCAAAGGTACTACCTTTGTCTGCACATCAACATCATCATGTGAATCATCCTGAGACACATCATTCATGAAATCTTCTTTCCATTTCTGCCATCTTCTCTTTCCACTTTCTTCAGCTTTTGTGGAAGCATTGTTGGATTCAGAGTCCAAAACTTTTCAACAAGATTCCCTTGCTTATGGCAGTAAGTGCACTACATGTGCATCCTCTTGACAACATGATTTGCCTTGCGCAATGGACCTTTGGCTTCTTGCTTCTTTTCCTTCAAAAGTTTCCTATATGTGGCTATTCTCTTCCAACATCTAGAAACATTATGGTTATCCAAACCACAAAAGGAACATGCAATTCTTTTCCCATATCTATGTGGAAATTTATCATGCTTTGCAAAATCAAAAGGAAGATGATTAGAACTAGATTTATACCTTTCCCTTTCTCTTTCACCTTTATTGCCTTCATGAGGAGGTGGAGCAAATGAAGAAGTGGCTCCCTTTGGAACATCATCAATCTCTTCAAGGTTGTCAGAGTTTCCACAAATCTTTGGTTCAAGTGTGTGCTTCTAAACAATTGCATCCTGCAAATGATGTTTCAAGCCATTGCATTCCTCCTGAATACAATCTTCACACTCTGCAATGCAACTCCTTCTTGGATCTGTTTCAATGGCCTTCATGTCAGCTTTGGAACTCTTTCCATAAGCTTGTCCATAGCCAAGACCCAAATACTTAGGCCTTTCCTCAACCATTATTGGCTCAACAATACCTTGTGCATGTTTGCCCAAGCCTTTTCCGTCATAGCCCATCTTGGACATTAGCTTGGAACCTATGTCTCTAGTATGTTTTTCAAAAGAACCAATATAAGCATTCTTAGAGGAATCTGAAGACAAACTGGAATGGTTTACCTCTTCTTCAAGCCGATACTTGACCAAGGCTTCTTTGGCAACAAAGAGCTGTGACTCCAACTCATGCATCCTTTTAAGGTTCATATTTGCAATATGAAGTTGCCTCTACATTTCCTTCAATTTGTCAGAAAGCAACTGCTTCTCTTCCTTCATGGAATTCAACTGCTTTCTAAGTATGCTACTCTTTCTTCCATCCTCATACATTTCCCTCACCATATCCATCATGGTGGACAAGTCTTGTTTCATGTCTTCATCAAAGATTCTTGTGATGAAGAAAGAAGAATTTGAGGACTCACTTGTAGAAGTAGTCATTATGCCAATAAACAAAAGAACTTCAAACAAGATTAATAAAGAGCCTATTCAACAACCTTTTGCAACAAACCTCTTGTGCTTCAAGGATTGCTTTGAGGTCCTTTGGGACGAGAAGAATGCCTTCAACCCTTCTTCCTTCTTGTCCTTCCTGGACTGAGCTATCAATAACTTTCCCTTCACCTCTGCAAACTCAAACAATAGTCAATCTGTAAAACAAGCATACAATCAATCAGACAATCAATCCTTGATTGCCCAAACACCTTTCAGACAAGCAATCTTTGCTCTGTCAATCAAGAATTCTGATATAACCTTCTTTGAAGGTGGGGTTAATCAATCTCAAGCTCTGATACCACCTGATCCAAAAATGGGGCACTTAGGCTTCTTGTCTAACTTACAAGAACCTCTCCCACTTCCAAAGCTTAAATATTCCCAAGTCTTTATGATTAACCAATGCGGAATTAAATGTGTGCTTGAAAATAAGGTGTATGTTTATGGTTGTTTTAAAACTGTTTATGTGTTGTAAATTGATTTGCTTAAACTGATATAAAACATATAACAGTGAAACAATGTAGCAAATAACAAACACATATGACAACAAGTTTAATATGGAGTTCACCCAAAACTCTTGGGCTACGTCTCCTTGAGCTCTAGTCAACTCAACTAGGCTCTCTGGGATTATGGTCTAAGTTCTTTTACAAGCTCCACACTCAACTCCACTAGTTTACACAAAACACAATGGGTTCAGAACACCATCTTATCCCCTGGCTCTGAAGCTCTTGGCTTTCTGGCTCTGGCTCTGGCTCTGGCTCGTGGCTCTGGCTCGTGGCTCTGGCTCGTGGCTCTGGCTCTTGGCTTTGGCTCTGGCTCTAGCTTTGGCTTTGGCTCTTCGGCTCTGGCTTCTTTGGCTCTGGCTCTTCGGCTCTGGCTTCTTTGGCTCTGGCTTTGGCTTTCTGCAACTTTCAGCTCTCTGGCTTTTCACTTGACCTCCAAGTGACCCTAAAGACTCCCTCAGCTGCTCTGCGTAGTAGCTTTTCACTCTCTCTGCTCTCTTGCTTCTAACTTGCAACTACCTTGCTCTCAATTGAGCTCTCTGCCTCCTTTGAGGTACTTTTCCGGCTTTTCGACTATCCTAGCCGTTTCCATGCGATTCATTATCCCTCTACAGCTTCCCTACTCCCTGTCAGTTAGACTGGCCATATGGCTCTACGGCTCTGTGGCTTCAAAATGCATCATTGCTTATAAAAACACCAGCTTGAAGCGTGGCATGATGATCAGGAGCGGTTACAGCGGTTTCAGGGCTTTTCCTCAGGCAAAACCCGAAAACGGAGAAAATTTCATTACACAGAGATTTCTGGGAAATACACTATCGGGTGTGATTTTCAGACTTGACATCTCATTCAATCACCCCTAAAATCCCTATCGGGTCCGCCATTAGGCGTTATATCGCATCACATAAGCGTTTTGGGTAAAATCCCAAATACACGGGAAATACATGAAAAACCCATCAAACTGATTTCTATCGGACTTCAAACTTTATCGCATCCACCCTAATATCGCATCGGGTCCGCCTTTGGCCGTTGTCGCAATCCCCACCGTTGATTTGCGGGATCCCTGATCCAACGGCCGATATCCATTTTCGGGTGGCTTAGGAGTACGGGGGTTACCGACCCGAAAAGGTGGTTTTCCTGTCTCCACCGCCAGCCACGTGTCGACCAGTGTATGGGATCAGGTGGAGCCAGCCCAATACTGCTTTCCGCCTAAGGCCTGCCCGAAATCCTACCTCTACGGAATCTAAATTTTATGAATTGTGCCTATAATTCCCCTTTGGGTCCGGCTTTATCACTTTCGGGCATTTTCCTTTGTATTTCGGTTTTATAGCGGAAATGCGTTAATACACAGAAAATCCGAAAATCCCGGATTTCAAATTTTATGCACTTGGGCTTTTAAATCCCATCAGGTCTGGCAATCGCAAGTCACCGATTTAATCCTCGCCATCCATTCCTTTCGCGATTCGACGACTGAGATTGCACATCGCAATCGCTATCACATATCGCATTTGGAATGGCCCAGGGGTTCTGTCCATCACCGATGTCGATCTGCCAATCCGATCATCGGCAATTGACATATCACATAATCGTAATCACCAAGTCTAGGGTCCTGATATCACATACATGCCTGCCTCCGATCTGATACATCGGATCGGCCGATGGGGGGTCTCCCGCCTTTGGCCTAAGTCCTTCCCTTTTGCCTTTTTTCGATGCGATTTCCCTTCATAAGGGTTTTTTGCCATTTTTAGGGGATTTTGCCTCTTTTTCCAAAGAACAAAGGGCATCTTCTTTCTGCGATAACTTCTACATCCTAAGTCCATTTTTTCCCATTCAAGTTGCAGTAGATTTAGAAGGAAAAGATCTTTGCAATGGGGCTATTTCTAGGAACTTCCTTGGACTTTCATTTTCCTCTATGAGGAACACTTAGACTTAGGAGTCTATCCAAAATCCATTTTGGATCAATGGTGAAGGCTCTTTTTTCAATCTTTGGTTAAGCATCTTGTGGTCCACTGCACACCCTTTATAAAAATTACTAACATAATTCAAGAAATCAAGGAACCTCTGCAGTTGTGTTTTGTCTGTGATTACATCTGGAAACTTATTAGCAAATTCTAGAGCATGCTTCTACAAAGTTATCTAGCCATCTTCTATCGCATGTCCCAGAAGTTTTATTTTGGTCTAGAACAATTCCATCTTCTTTTTGCTTAAAACTAAACCACTTCTTTTTACAACTTAAGAAAAATTGTGGATATGTTTGAAATGTTCATCTATGGTGTTGGAGAAAATTAACACGTCATCTATATACACAATTAGCCATTCAAAGTAGGGCTTAAAATTTTGATCCATTACCTTCTAGAACTTAGATGGATCATGCTTTTTTCCAAAAGGAATTACATTCCATTCATAATGCCCTGCTAGAATGTTGAAAGCAATTTTGAATCTATCTTCTTCATTGATAGAAACTTGCCAGAAACCAGACTTTATGTCGAATTTTGAGAATACTTTGGCTCCTGCAGTTTTTGCAATTAAGCTTCCTTTATGTGGAATATGATAGGTATCATCTGCTAAAACAAAGTTTAGAGGTTTATAATTTATAACAAGTCTGGGCACTCCCCTGATCTGTTTTGAATTATTATTTACATAGAATCCATAGCAGTTCCACAGATGTTGGATTCTCTTATGAGTCTTTTTTGCTGAAGACCAGAGATTTATTTTTGGCAGAGATTTCTTTAGTCTCTGTTCATGGGAATTTCCCTACTCTTACAAGGTTTTCTTTCATATTTATCTTTGAAAGGCAATTCTACTGTGTGTTTCTTTTTGTGCAAGAAAGCCTTTGGGTTTTCTGAACAACGCTCAGTTTCCAGGTGCTTTCTTAGTTATGCAATTTTTTGTATGATTCTGGGAAGTTGGAGTTGTTCTTTGATTCTGATGGAAGATTTAAAGTATTTCAATTCTTCAATCTTTTTCTCTGACAGTTCTACTTCATGCATTGTTTGTACCATTGTGGAAATTCTGGGAGTAGAAATATATGGTAAGGTCAGTGTTTCTAGAAATGCCTTATGATTTAGTATTGAAATGAAAAATCTTGCTTTTCCATCAGGAAATATGGCTGACCCATGGGGTTCAACTGCTTCTAGAAACACATTTCCCAATATGCAGTCTATGGGAATTTCTCCTACTGCAAATTTTAACTTCATACAATATTTTTTGAAACAGATGGTGGCAATAGGAACTTCATACCTAAAAGTATGAGTTCCAATTCTAGTTACTTGTCGAGGAGCCACCTTCCAGTATTTAGCTGGGACAATCTTTTTGTTAATAACATTGATATTTGTGCCTGAATCAATCAACGTTCTCAAAGTGAACTTTTCTCCTTGGATATCAATGGTCAACAACACATGATGCTGTTGATATTGGATTGTCATTATTTTCATTTCTCCAAATCCCATTCCAGAATAGGATTTATCTTCATAGTTCTCTACATTATCATTCTTAATAGGCTCCTTCTTGTTTTCTATATGAGAGATCCATGTTTTCAGGCCAGCAACTTCTTTTTTGAGATGGTATATTTCTGTGCTGACTTCTCCCAAGGTTAAGGACCTTGGCTTGGTATTCTCCTTGTTTCTTTGAAAAGATTTGGTGTTCTTTTCATAGGAAGCATCTGCAAATAGGGCTTTAGCCTGATTATTCTTTGAACTACTACTGCCCTGTTCTTTGTGCATTGTTTGTAGAAAAGATTCTAGCATCTTTTATTTCATTTATCCTTCTACCAACATTTTGATGTTGGACAGAACCTTTGACTCATCGTCTTCAATGGTGTGTTCCATACATATTTTTTCTTTTTACTTATTTGACCTAAGTGCAGTCTCTTCTTCTGAACTGAGGATTGACTCTGACTCTGAATTATTGCAATTGCAATCTTTAAATTCTGTACATTCACATTGCTGTATATTTACATGCTCAATGTTGGAATCAGAACTATAGGAAGTAGTGCTTGTTGTTTCTGAAGTATTGCAATAGTCACTTTTCAATAAATGCATTTCTTCTTTGAAGGTGATTCTAGGATGTCTTCTTGTATCTCTCTAGGATCTTCGTGAGACGGTTTCTTGTGATTTCTTTCCTTTGTTCATCTTAGATTCTTTACCTTTAGGACACTTATTTGTTGTATGTCCCTTTTGGCCACATAACCAACATAATATTCCATTCTGTCTTTGTGTTTTAAGATGGATATCTTTTGGCTCATAATAATGAGTTTTAGGGACATATCTATAAGATCCTTTCTTGTGTTGGTCTGTTCTGTAAGCATGGACCTTTGAATTTTTTGTAGGCTACCTCTGGGCCTTTTTGCTGCTTTTCTTACTCTTTCTTCTCTGAACAATTGGATCATCAATTGCAAGTCCATACTTACTGCAAATTGATTTTCTGTCTCGCAATATTGACAACTTTTGCATTGATTTGTTCACCCTCATGCTGGTGAAAAGTCCTACCAATGCTTTGGTGATATTGCAATAAATTTCACCCCAAGTGTATGCTTCAAAAGAATTTTGGAAGACTTCTTTCCTCTCGATATACTCAACAAATTTAGATGGTAGAGAAACAAGATAGACCTGCTTCCACAATGCATTTTGGCTTTCTTTTACTTCATAAATTCGCTGTGTCCAGTCACGATGAAAGTCTTCATATTGGGACATTTTTTTACACTTGAGGTTCATCAGTACCATCTCATGCTTGTTAGCAATATCAATTGTAGCTGCACACCAGTGCTCAAGAATAAAGGAGGTGAGAGCTCCTATCATATTGCTTTGTGGAGTACCATCTTCATTGTAGATGACATCACCTTCTTTGTCCTTAACTACTTCTGCTTCCATTTCTGTAATAAGTGCGGGAGATGATTCAACATCCCACCATCTTTGCAATGTACTTGTAAAACATTATATGATTGTTTCACAAGCTTCAACTTCTGTTTTGCCCCACATACACATAAGTTTATATTCAGTAAACATTTGATCAATCATTTGCCTGATTTGACCAATGATGAGATTGTCAATGTTCCATTCTTTGTAAGAGCCAATTCGAAAGGTGTGAGTTTCTGGAAGTTTAGCCTTACCAACTAGGTCAGGGGCTGGATATCTGGAAAACTGGCTTGAGAGGGGCTCATAGATGGAAGTAAATGCTTTTCAAAAGACTTAAGATATTCGTTTTTAGTGAAAGCTTCTAAAAACAATGAGTAAGATATTTTTGGTGAACTGCTGGGAGATTGTTCATGCAGTTCTAGCTTTTCCTTTGGGAATAAATAGGGAAATTTTTCTACTTGCTTGACATCATGTTGGATATTTACAGGGTGGCTAAAAAGCATAGAAGAATGAATGCACTTATCTTTGGGTGTTATGGAAAGGTTTTCAAATTTCTCAGCCAATTCTCCCATAAGACTGTTAGTAGTTTTGAATCCAAAATCTACTTTCTTTTCTATGCTTTCTATTCG
Organism: Pinus taeda; assembly: GCA_000404065.3. Lineage (NCBI taxonomy): Eukaryota > Viridiplantae > Streptophyta > Pinopsida > Pinales > Pinaceae > Pinus > Pinus taeda. The sequence continues at coordinate 64,617 of APFE030891782.1, forward strand.
AACAAAATATTATCTAACGAATCCTTTCAAAGGAGAAATAAAATAATTTACATTGTTCAAATTATTATTTACATCCCTTACAACAATATGTAAGGAATTAAAACAATCCTTATGGTCCTGGGATTTGATCATATCCATTTCTAACCCTTTAAGAGTAGTATTTGTCCAATTTATCTGCTCGCTGGCTTTCTGTATTCTTCCATTAATTCCTAGTGCAGATTCATCTGTGGGGACCAAAGGAATAGATTTTGCTGCATTACTAGACTCACCTAACAATATTCCTTTGAAAGGTGGAAAAATGGTGGTAGTGTCTATCTTGGTGCCATCATGGCTGGTCCATGAATGTTTTTGTGCAGAAGATACCTCTGTGTCTGGCATGTGAACTTCTTTCCCTTCTTCCATTTCTTTTCAGCTGTAAAAAGAAATCCAAGAATATGTATCTTCCATATATTGCTTCCATTGTAAAGATAGATTTCTTTTCTCAGCACCTGGTGTGCTCAAATCAAATGCTTTGATGCAGGATGAATGTATAAATCCTAATTTAACATTCTTTTCATCCATTGAGGGTCAATTTTATATTTTGGACATCCACCCATCAATGATAAGAACTTATACATTTATGGAATAGAAGGCTTTTTGCAGTCTTCAAGGATATGGTTTTCAAATCTGGATTGTAGAATTAGACTGTCAAGCCATTCAATATATCCCAATCCATATCTAGGCATTCCTGGAGGATGCATTTTACTGAACATTTCAGTAAGCCTCGGGTCTTCGTTTTCCAGAGAAAGAAGTTCATGGATCATCATGATGGGGTCATGAGGAAAAGGAATGTCAGAACATTTGGGATTTGGGCATGAATTTTTATACTATAAATAGTATTATAAAAAAATTAAAAGTAAATACATCTTAACTTGTATTTATTAAGTTCCAAATCTTTAGTGTAAACTTTTTCTGAAATTTTATATCAAAAATAATTTTACACCTTAAAAAATTAAAGATCCCTCTAAACACTTCGTAAATCCAAAATAATTATATTTTATTGATTGTAAAAAATTATATGACATTGAAAAAATCATCTTTATATTTTATTTATTATAAAGTCATAATAATAATATCAAGAAAAAGAATCTTTAATACTTTCTAAAATTTTAAATATCTTAAACATTTTAAGACTTAATATAAGATTCACATATCTATTATATTAAAATTGATATCTTAATATCATTATTGATATTAAAAAATGAAATTTATCCATTTATTAAAGAAGCTTATATTATATTAATATAAATTGAGAGGAAAAAGGAAAAACACTTTTCTCTCTATTTCTATTTTTTTTAAGAGAAAAAGGAAGAAAAAAAAAAAAATTATTTTTTAATTAAAAACAAAATGGTTATAAAAAAGATTAATTTTAAGACTTCATAATATTATTTTATTTGGAGATATATATTTATTTTATTTTATTTTTTTTGGAGATATATATTATTTGCTTAAAAACAAAATTATTAAATAGAAAATATAACAATCATTTTTTTCAACCCTTAATGCAAACTTAATTTTTAATGTCATATCTATACATAAATAATTATTTTAACGTTTTAATTATTTGTTTCAACTTTTTATTATAAACTCAATTTTTAATGTGGTATTTACATTGAAATAATTATTTTAACATGTTAATATTTAAAGCAATTTGATTTTATAACCCAATGAAAACTACACTCACAAATCAGTCTCCCTACATTATAAAAATTAAATTTCACAATTTATATTTAAAAAATATAATTAAAATAAATATACTTTATCTTAACCATTATTATACTTATATATTTTAAACTTTAACATCCTCAACTTAGGTGTGGCAAGAGCGGGAGAGGTGATTTTTGGCTCCAAAGGACAAATTGAGATTCAATTCGCATGGGGATTGGGAGTGGCAAAAAATAATCAAGTTGAGTTCCTTGCACTCCAGCAAGGTCTAACTCTAGCAATTGATAAGAAAACTGAGGAAATCATGATTTTTGGTGGACTCATTGATTGTTATCCGACAGATTTGGGAGATTTATTGTCACTCTAAAGAGCCCTCTTCTCCTCTAGAGGCAAGGATTCTCCTTCAACTTCAACAATTTGAAAAGGTTAAAATTTTGCATGTGCTAAGGAATTTAAATTCCTTAGAAGATGTATTAGCAAATAACGGAGCAAGAATACAAGAAGGAATATTGGAAGTTAACCAAAGTCAAAAAATTAATTCTCCTCTACCATGAAAATCCATAGGCACATAATGAAATCAATGATTATAATTGATGAACAAACAACAAAGAGCAATGCCTAATTTGTTATGAAGTATAGGATTAAACAACACTCGAGGTCTTGGGGCCTGAGGAATAGAGCGAGTTGGTGATTGTCTCTTGAGGAGAGATCTCGGTCTTCTCTCGAGGCATACCCTTGTCACTTCCTCATCACCACTTGAATGACAATTTTCTCTCTACTTTGCATGGATCATCTCTGGTCTGGTGTTGGATTGAGGTTAATTAGAAAGTCAAGGTTAGATCATTTAATTTGCATTTAGTTGGAGTCTCATCTAGATAGCTGTTGTAGCAAGTGGATTCTAGTGAAGATCAATTGGTGGTTTCGCCAAAAATATTCTAGGTCTGCATTCAATGGAGGAGGCCCTAGTGCTTAGAGGATTAATGGGTTGTTATCTTGAAGAAATATATCAAATTCATGCTCAAAATTCTGGTATTTATACCCCATCTAGATCTTCATGCAGTGCAAACTCTTCTCGTCTTAGCCATTCAAGAGCCTATCTCTATAGATTGTTGTGGTCATCTGATTCATATGCCATGGATATAGGTGGTACTTCTTCTTGGGAGTCTGATTCAGTGGACATTAATCTCATCCTGGATAAGGTCCTTACAGTAATGGAAATTATGTAATTGGGGTACAAAGCGAGGCAGCAAGCAAAGGAGAAGGCGCGTAATTCTCTGAAGATGATTGTTAACTCACAACTTGAGCTAATGCATGATATGTTTGATATGATACTACGTGAATTCAGGATGGCGTTAACAACAATACACTGTAAGATGGAGGAATTGTACATTGTTAGTTTGCATCTTACACCATAAGGCCTCCAGTCAAGGGAGGCGTCAGTGAAAAAGTGAGGAAGTTCAGTCCAACCTCCTAGCCATTTAGGTAGATTAGTACCGATGTTGAACATCATTCTATTAAATTTTGTTTTCTATACAATGCAAATATATAAACACTTCAAACACTTTTGTCAAGATATATAGTAAACATCTCTTTCGAGTTATAAAGAAAATATGTCATAAACTCATACTACATATATATTAAACTTCAGTATCCATAATTTTGATAGAGCTTGATAATTTATATAATGGTTCTAGCCCATATTCTAGATTTTACATTTTTCAATAAAAAAACTCTCTACCATTTCTTTGGAAAAAAACAATATCCTCAACTTAACAAAACTCAACACATCCATTAAAAAAAACATATTCTAATCTTTCATAATCTCTACAATACCCTAACATGACAACCCATTAACACCTAAACTTTAAAAACCAATAAAAAAAAATCAAAAGTGATCGCTTCATAACATACTTCAAAAACCAATAAAAAAAATTAAAATCATATACGATAGCTTCATAATAGGAGGCTCGCATACCCTAATAACAATGCTACAATACAACTATGAGAGTATTAGTGCTAAGTTTGCTGCTTCATTTTGGATGAACATAGCAAAGAGATAAGGAAACACAATGGGAAATTCCCATAATCTGTTGAAGATGTGATTTTGCTCCCTGACTTTATTTAAATATTATCCAACAAACAACCTTATTATCAAGGAATACCCAGTAAAATATACCCAAGTAGTTTTCCTCGACAAACAACTTTATCACGAAGGAATACCAAATAAAAAAATGCCTTTGTGATTTTCCTTGACAAAACAAGTGATCAAGAGTAAAAGACACCCAAGTGATTTTCCTTGACAAGCAACCTTATTATCAAGGAATACCAAGTAAAAGATACCCAAGTGATTTTCCTTGAGAAAACAAGTCATCGAGAAGTGACATATCCAAAAGTTAATGACTCTCTCTTTCTCATCAAACTTGAAAAATACTATTTCATAAAAGTCAACAACTTTAGCTCTTTGCCCAATAAAAATGAAAGCTATTTCTAACCAGTGTGCATTTTCATGTCTAACCAAATTTAAAAGTGTGAAGAATATTCTAAATGACTCTCTCTTTCTCATCAAACTTGAAAAATACTATTTCATAAAAGTCAAAAACTTTAGCTCTTTGTCCAATAAAAGAGAAAGCTATTTATAACAAGTGTGCATTTAAAAGTGTGAAGAATATTCTAGTTCACCAATTACGTTATCACAGATATGGTATTAGAGTTTTTTTTGAAGTCACCGTATTTAGTTTTTAATAAATGTTTTAGATTAAATTAACGTGGTCCATCATCACCCAAAATCAACTCAATATTAATACATATCTTCTAAATTCAAATCAAAAGCAATATCATTAAAAAATTAACGCTATACTTTCCCAAAAAAGTTATCATAATATTTAACAACTTAATTAATAATATTTAATTATTTATATTTTTTGTAATATTGAATTAAAAGTTGATATGATTGAATTAAAAAATAAAATAAATTAAAAAGAAATGGTTATAAAATAATCTATCAAATTGAATGGATAAAATTAAAAGCTACAATGGGAAAAAAAACAGTTTTTTTTTGCTTTTTGTTTAATGATAATGTTTTTTTGATTTTTTTTTTTAATGATAATGTTTATCGAATTGATTTGATAAAGGTTTTAAAAAAGTTATTAAGGTTAATATTTAGGTAATTAAAATTAAATATATTTGAAAATTAATATTATTACATAAATTATATACAATATTATTTAAAATATTAAAATATATAAAAATATATTGGGTATTATCATTTATATTTATTGTAAAATAGTAATAATCACAAAAATAGGATTGGTAATGGTAATGTTTTGTTTTTTATTTGAATTAATAATATTTGGTTTTTGCGACATTCATATCTGTAAACACATTCATCTGTAACAAAAATAATATTTATTTATTTTGTAAGATATTGTATTGTATTGTTTATTTGACAATAACACTTGGTTTTTGCAACTAAAAACTTCCTCTACCTATAACTCAAAAGCCTAAACTACCGCCTGACATAATTATTTAAAGAAAGTAACGGTTCTTGAATTCACTTTCCAACAAACCCTCCATATCTACTTACAGTGGGAGGTGTTTAAAGAGAAGAGATTCTCGAGATTTATAATGAAAGCAATGAAGCTAGAAAATGATGCTACCTAGTTTTTTTTGAAGAGCTCCACTAGATGTTTGCCTTCTCTACCCATTGAGAAGAGAACCTCATCATAATTTAGGAACCCTCTACCTTTACCAAGTGAATTGTGTAGCTAGTTACGTGAATGATAGAAAGTGAAGGCAAAGCATCAATATTCAATAGGATTATTGCAACCACATGATACCATATTCAAAATGGGAAGTACTTTTGATGAAATTTATAGTAGGATGTCTTATAACATTGAGGAGACATGATTACGTCTGTGTTGTAGTATACAATTTCACTAAAAGCACACATTTTATTCTAGTAAAGCATACTTCTCAAGCATTGAGATCATAATATTATTTATCAATGAGATAGTATGATTGCATGGAATTCCAAAGAAGATATTTTTTTATAGAGGGTCAATGTTTATGGGGGAGATTTTGGACAATTTTGTTAAGAGGCTTTAGGGAGGCAACATAATTTTAGTATGGCATACCATCCTAAAATTGATGGATATACAAGGAGAGTAAAACATACATTTGAAGGTACGTTTTGCATGTCTTTAATTAATCAATGGATCCATTGGGAAAAATGTTTACCCCCTATAGAATTTGCATATAATAACAATTATTAAACCTTGATTAAAATTGCATTGTTTGGAGTTTTGTATGGTAGACAATGTATGACACATCTTAGTTTGGAAAAGATAGATGATAATGTCCTACTTGGAATGGAAATAATCCATTAGATGGAACAAATGAAGATGATTTGATGAAGGTTAAATGAAGTGAAAGATAGAAGAGTTATGAAAATGTGTATAGAATTGATAGAAATTATAAAGATGGGGATACGGTGAATTTGGAAACGAAGCCAAGTTGTTGTTATGGTGTGTAGGACCATTTAGAATTCTTGAAAGGAAAGGACTACTTGCTTATAATCTTTCATAGCCATCATCATTAGATCATATACATGATGCTTTCACGCGTATTTTTTGTTCATTATATTTATACCCTTCTCACCTTATTAATTTGAGTCATTTGCAAATGTTAGATGAGGGGAGACTTGATAGTAAAACCAAATGACATACTAGGCTATAGCACTTTAGAACTTCAGTGTTGTTTGGTAAACCAAGAAAAGATCCAATGTGATAGTTATAGTCTCAACTTAAGTACTTGAAATGACTCAATTGAGATGCATTAGTGCATTATTTATTTTAGGACTTCTAGATGAAGTTCATTGAAGAGAGGCAATATGTAGTGACTTGTTTTCATTTGATTAATTTGATTGATTGCATCATATTATTTGTCATTTTGATTACAAATGACCTAGTTTATTGACATATGTTACGATGATATAACTTAATATTCTTTTGACTATTTTGCACTGATTTTAATTGACATATTTGTATTTTTTAATGTGTTTTTTTTTATAATATATGTATGATAATCATAGATAGATAAATTATATAATGATATGATGTAACTAATGGTATTAACCCACATGGCTATGAAACATTGAAATCGACGTGTGTGTGTGTGTGTATAAGATGCATTGATTTCTAGATACTTATGGTTAGTATGACTAAGGGTTGCATCATTATTGTATGGACTAAGAACTGAGTTAGGACATCATTATATGTCATGCGGTTAATAATATGTTTTTAAGTTGTGATTATGGGCCTTTTTATTGTATTTATATAAGTGTATGTAGGCACATGGAATGCTTTCCAAGTAGTCTCCACACAACTAATAGGGTTGTATTGGAGATGTACATAGCATCACTAAGAGAGGAGGAACAATGTCCCTATTTCCACCTATGAGCACTCCTTCTCCCATGTTTTGGGTTGAAATTTTAATGATGCTTTTACCTAGAGGTTTTGTGTTACCATGAGGGTAGGCCACATATCTGATTAATTGTGTGTTTTAGTTGAATGATGTACAATAAGGTGTTATCCTTATTCCTTTGTGACCATTAGCCTCTTAACAAGGCAAGAATGAGATAAATTAACTTGGTCTCAATCATTGTACCATTCCCTCACCAAAGAAATTTAGATGCTTGAAGGGCATGCTTGAACATGCACACTTAGTATCTATTGAAAGATAGTTCTTGACGAACATGGAGAAGCATGGCACCTTTGTTATTAATCATAGTTATTATGTATACATAATTTTTTTTTACTATCATATGCATTTTATTTAAATTTCAAATTTAACTAAATGCATGAACTATTGATTGAGCATTTATGTTATTGAACATTTCATTAAAAAAGAAAAATAAGACAATCTATTTAAATTTATTAAAAAAATGAATGCATATAGGTATGTGCATGAAATAGATGAAAAGTATTCTAATTAATTTAAGAATTAATTACTACTACATCCATAAAATAATTAGAAGAAAAAAGTAAAAGCAATTCAAATGGGGTAGTGGGAAAATACATGTAGACTTGTGAAAATTAATGAGAGGCTTAATTAAAATAAAGTAGTGACATGTGCCCTCACTCAAATATGAAAATATGTGGAGATCAAGGGAATTTCTAGGAGTGAAAATATGAAGAGTAGTAGTAGGGCGATGAATAATCCTTACTCTAATTGAGTATTCGCATTGGCGGGAGCCTCAACAAGGGTTGCTTGATCCTTTCTCTAACATAACATTCTCATCAAGGGATAGTGCTCTAATTAGATGGGATCCTAATGAAGGGACGACTAACATTTCCTCAAGCATAATATCCTAAAATGACCCTTTTAATTTTATTTATAATTTTTTTACCAAAACATCTTCCAAAAATTCCCAAAATAATTTTATCAAAAAATATAACAAAACTTGACAAAATTTGGACAACGGACAATCACAATTTTTTTATTATTGAAAAGGCTGTAGAAAAACTCAACCAATTTTATTAATAACATTGAGGAAGATTTGTATCAATTTATTTTTGGAAAGACCTGGAAAATTGACCATTAGAGATCATTTGGCCTCCTTATGGAAATTCTTTGGCTCGAACCCAAGATGTAAATCCTCTAACAAATTTGGCGTCTTCAAAAATTACAATCTAGTTGGAACAACTCAACTTCCTTTGAAATTTACCTTGGATAGATGACCTATGGAGAACCATTCTTCTTTCTCTTGCATTAAATTGACCTAGTGCAAGCTTCTCAATACACCAATTTTATTTTCTTCCGTAGATGATTTCGCCCTTGGAAAAGCAACTCAACCCTCTTAACTCAACCTCAACAACTCCAAAATAATTTGACCTCCACAATTTAACCCTTCCAAATATCCACAATTTGACCCTTTGCAAATTCAATCTCTAATAAACAATTCGACCTTGTTTTTTGCCAGGTAAATTTCCCTCCTTTTTCTATCAATTTGGCCCTCCTTCAGGTGCTATGATTTGCTACTACTTCGCCTCCTTGAAGAGATGCACACTATTGCAACTAGACACTTATTCTGGTATCCAATCATTGATCCTTCTTTTCTGATGAACGCTAGTGAAAAACTTGAAGTGGTTCTCCATCTTGACTATATAGGGTGGATGTTTCAATGCCAAAACTAATCACCACTAGATAGGGTGTATAGTTTCACCATCGAGACTGGGATCTCCACAAGGGTTCCCCCTTACACAACAAACTACTAGAGATCCAAATTCAATTCTCAAATCATCCACACATAATCCCCCTTGAAAATCCATCTTTTTTTTTTATAATTATTTCCTCCTCTCAAAATACAATGGATGGTTGGAAATACCATGGGTTACTTTATTTTTATTGAGTGCCTTACCACTTTTATTTAATTATTAAAATGGTGACTTCCATTAAACAATTAAACCAATTGATCCCATTTTCTCCTCGACCATAACCTATAGGAATTTGGGTAGGATACTAAGTATATCCCTTTTGGTATTATGGTTTGGAAAGGAACATTACATATCTATTAAGACTAATATGATTTTTGAGGGATACCTTAAAAAATGGTTGGTCAATCCTTCTCATAGATTAACATGTTCATTGAAGGGAGCATGAAGAACTTTTGCTCAACCCTTTCTTACGAATTGTATTCTCATTGAGGGAGGATATTTAAGAGGGGATGACTAACCCTTCTTCATGCCTAATATTAGTGTTGAGGAGGGATCATGGAACAATTCGTTGATTCTTCCTAATTGTTAGTATTCTCTTGGAGGTAGATCTAAATAAAGATTCAATGGCATCAACTAATTGGAACATCAAAGGTAAACAAATACTTGTATTAAAGTTGTCTAGAGAAACAATGGGTTAATGGTTTGGAAGAATATATGTTAACTAATGTTAATAACATGATATGGGCATGGTCACCAATCCTAGTATGGATAGGAAAGAAAATAAAATAAATGGGAAGGGCCTTGCAACAATAATGCCACAACAAGAATATATGGAACATAATGTCGAGAGTTTGAGCGATATTGATGAATGATATTTTATTTGAGTGACATTTCCTTAAATATTTATGAAAAAGTATGAATTTGGAATGTCATGATTATTGTTGCACATTTTTATTTTATTGCATCTCTTCAATCTTGACATATTTAGCCATGGGTGTCATAGTGCACATACAATAATATGATGACAAGTATATATTAGTCTTGGATTTATATGATTATGTGCACATGACCGAAAAAATTCAACAAATTGAAAACTAAATAAAACAATTTTGAAATTGAAATTCATAATTTAATAAATAAAATTGGATTTTTTTTTTTTAATATTTTTGGATTTAAAATCACACCTTTGGAATAAAAATTCACATGATTCGAATAAAAAAAACACATTTTCAAAATTGAAAACAACTTATAAATAATGGATTTTTGGGTTATTTTCCACAAAATATGAGTAAAAATAATGAAAATAAATTAGGAAAAGTGGTTCTATAAGATATTTTCATCAGTTAATGATGTGAAAGTGGGTTTTAATGTGAGATACTCATACTAAAAAAGTATATTTCAATAATCCTAAAAGTTTGGATAGGTGATCACTTTTTGTGTGATAACATGTTCATGTGTATGGGAAGTTTTCCATCATTTCATGGGAAAATAATTTGACACCAAATATCACAAGAAAAATGGGATCTTTATAGAAGAGATGTATCAACATCTCCCATTCTAGTATTAATATTGAGAATCACTACGGTTGTTATGGCTTATGGACCCTCTTTAGCTTATGTTTGTTTTTATATTATGTATTTATATCTTATATTACTATGGAAGAGTCTTATGAATCATGGGACATGCGCAAGGCCCTTGGTTATGTATAGGGAATCTTTTACCTACAAGTAGGATATGGTGGAAATTTTAAGAATTGAAACACTAAGGATGCTTCAAGAGGTGCAAGCCATAACCTAGGTTCAAAAAATAAGGTGTAATACATATCAATTTCATTTATGGATCATAGCACATGTGTAGTTTCTGATACCACCACACATGCACTAGATAGGGAATCTTTAGCCTGCAAGTGATATACATTCACCATTTTGAAAATTTGTGCAAAACTAATTATTCTTAGAGACCATGAAATAGTTTAGCATCAAATTTTAGGTAGTAGGATTTTTTTTATTATCTTTGGGAGCACATGGGTCATGTACAGACCCCTAGGCCATCACACATGCCCCTAATAAGGAATCTTTAACATGGTGAGTAGAGCCTATCCTAGAAGGTGAGTTGCTCTCAAGAGAGGAATAACAAGTTGACATTGTTTCTTTCTCAACATTTTCAATATTTTGGGGTTTTTAAGGTAACTTGCACCCAAGATTAATTTCTAGATGACTGAAAGAATATTCTTGTTTAGGTTACGATTTGGAACCTCCTCATTTTCCTTTTGGAACGGACACACTATAAAACTTTGGGAATCGACTAGACAATTTTTTCTCTATTAGCCCTAATATAGATGACATGGTTACTTACACTAGAATATGTTTAGAAATACACATGTCAAAAAATCTTGTAAAAGAGAACAATTAAGATAAATGGATTTTGGAATCAAGTATTAGATTATAAGAACATCGTTTTACCAATTTAATGTTTCCTATAAATATGGGCATGTGAACTCTCTTTCCATTCAACTCACTTCTCCACCTTAGATTGAGGATCATTAGTATTTGTCTTTGATTGCTTTGGAGTAGGTGTTGTGAGGACAAACTTGAGCAAACAATGTAGAAAATCTTGTAAGATATGTGAAGACGAATGGAAAATATGATAGATGATAAGGGCCTTCTTTTTTTGTTAGAAGTGTTAGTATTGGTATGCAAAAGCTTTGATCTTGTGTTGTCTTTGTCATAACATACTCATTTCTCTTTATGAATCTTTTAATCTCCACAAAATGAACTCTTTTTTTAAGGCATTGTTTAGATGCATGGCCATAATTATATAAGACAAATTAAAATTCTCAACTTCGATACATATTTATGTTTGAAAATTATTTAGAACAAAGTGTATTGAAAGATAAAATCAATTTTATTTTTATAGTTTTGAAAATTATTTAGAACAAAGTGTATTGAAAGATAAAATCAATTTTATTTTTATAGTTTTTTTATTTTATGTGCAAATCAAATTGCTAAATATACATCCAATAATTGAATTTTCTAACTTGCAATAGTTTTTTACAATTATTGACACTTATATTTTACAAATCAAACAAACATCAAAGTAACACCGCAACAGTTTATATTCCCTTAAATGATAGTATATTCATATTAATATTAATTAGTTATGTAAAAATTATTTAAAATTACTTTTTTTAAGTCTTGCTGGAAAAAATATACATTAAAATTTTCCATTTTTCACCTTTCAATAATATGTTTCCACAGGTCTAAACAAAATTTTTTTAAGGGCTTGCAGGAGATTTTTAATTTGCTTAATATGTTATTTTCTAACAAACATATGCTGCTTTAATTATACTACCACTAATCTCTTGGATAACGTGTTTTATAATTTAAGTAGTTTTTTTTTTTCTCTATTTATTATATTTTATTTATTCAATGTTAATGGTTATATTTAAAATATAATTAAATGTAATTTATTTATTAAAATTCAAAGCTATTAAATATCAAATATGAAGAAGATTTCCATTAACCTATACATAATTTGTAGTAATCACGAGAAATGAGAAATTTATCAGTAGATGCATAAGTATATTGTTTGTCATTTTAAAACTGCCGCATTATTATTATCAAGTTGACTACACTTAACATTTTTAAGACAATTCTCTATCCAACCATAGGCTTAATTGTATTATTTCTTTCTACACTTGGCCATCCCTGAGTCCTCAATCAACTACCTCTATGAGTGAATCTTTCTTATTCCAGAATTATCTTTGGAAAAGAAAGCCTAACATTTTCCTTCTCATCCCTTAAATAGAACAATTTGTTCCAAAAATGTAAAGATAATCTTCATGGGCATAATCCATGTGTCATCATGTAAATTTCTATATTTCGGTCTTAAGTTTTTCTTAATTGAACATTTTCCATAATTGAATCTTACTTATTTTTTTACATTTTTTTAACTTGTTTTTCTTAATTGAACATTTTCCATAATTGAATCTTACTTATTTTTTTACATTTTTTAAACTTGACTTTGTTCTTACTGTTTTTATAGCTTTACTTATTTATTTATTCGAAACTTTACTTTAATATTTAGTATTATATTTATTTAGTGTTATTGTCTTCACTTTATTATTTTATTTATATGTTAATTATTATTTCTCACTTTTATTATGTACTTATGTATTATTATTATTATTAATTTAATAATATGAGACATTACATAGGCCTCTTATTTAAGGAACTTTGTCTTGAAGTTAATTTTAATCATATAACTTGTAAATTATTTATTTATTTATTTTTTCTCTCCTGTCCAACATCCTTTGTTGTAATTAGTATAAGGGCCACCCAAATGACCACAATAGGCATAAAAAGTTACATCAAAGCACTGAAGAAAGTGCAATTGCTCTCAATCTCTTATTTCCCAACTTTTAGAACCAAACTTAAAGCTCCATTGGTTTATACCAGAGCCCCAAGGTTCAAACCTCATCTACCCCAATGTATGCATCCAGTTTGGTACTCATGTACCCCATACATCACGAAAGGCTGACCCAAATTCCATCCACATATCTTACCAGGCATAACCTTGGACATCGAAGTCCCACACCCACTTATGGACTTCTGCATCACAATCCAATATCAGGTACTTGGTCTTCTCAAGATGGTCCTATAACCCATCGAGAGTTATAAAAGGAAGAAAAATATTAACATAAAGTTAATTGAGTATGTCCCTAGCCATAAGGTGTTACATATTCTCCCTCATAGGTATGGGCTCCCACAAGATCATTAAATAAACTAGCGCTCTCGGCCCACCGGTGGATTCCCTATCAGCCACCATCTCACCAATGCATTAGTTATAACATTACCATCTCATAGAAAATAATCCACATGCCAACTCTTTCTTAGCATCATAAGAATACAACATCATTGTTATTACAACATCCTAATTTAAAGCAATGAATTACATGCTCATGTAAGCCATGATTATACATCTCATCATTAAAAAAATTACTTGTAATTACCACATATCATCATATACCATCATAACTATAACATTAATGTATATATATCAAAGATGCAACATTACATCAACATAATAAATTAATCATATGTTAACATACGCTCATAGAGTGACACTATCAATCACATATCACATAGAGAAACAAAACCATAAACATTCTTACCATCAAATTCATTAATATGCATAAACAATGAATATAATTAAATACTTGAATATACTTGGTAATGAAGAACTTAGGAATCCATATTCTTCCTTGTTTAAGTATATCATTAGCTTCAAGCAAGCTTCAACATCTAGAGCCTTAATTTCTACTCATGTATTCTTCCTTACTTGGGAAAATTTGGTGAACTTCAACATTAAGGTAGTACCGGTCTTACCATCATTCCTTAAATCATCAATATCAAAACTTATATCCATATTTTTTGCATCCCTTTATTTCTTTTGTTTATCTTTTCTAGGATCATGAGGTCATCATTGTTTAAGTTATCATTATCTTTCTTAGGAAACATTCACTCATCTATATAACTTGTCATGTGAAAACAAGCTTTGTACTCTTCATGCTAGGTGTTTTCTCATCAATATACATAGTCTATTTCCTTTACCAAAAGGTAGACAATTGTTATCATTGATCTTCTAAACTTGCAAACTTTTTATAATTTTATCACTTGCCCTTCTTCACCAATTATGAGTGTTCTAGTTTATAACTTATGATATTGACTTTAAAATTATATAGGTTGTTATTGTGGCCCTTACTAGTTAGCCTTGGTCATCATTCATGTTTTTCAATCCATTCATAAATATCCTTAAGAGAGATTTCTACTTGAGAGAAACACCTCTTCACTTCCTCACACTCGACATTCATATATATATATATAAGCATCTCTAATAGTATTAATTTTTTTTAAATTCTATACCTACTAGCTTCATGGATGTAACTTCTTCACCTTATTCAATTTAAGAAAAAACATATTATTAGATTGAATTTGATTTCTTGCCTCCCGTCATCATGATTTATTTTCCTCCTCTCTTAAATGCATACAATTTTTGTGCTATGTTTTTACTATTCCCCAATTTTCATAAGACCCTATAAACAAATTCAATAAAGTGGGCTGTCAAATGTAATCCACTTGGGTGAAAGCATGGAGTTGGGTTATACTTTTTGCAAGAGAGGGCACGTTTGGGTGGAAAAAATGATGGCTTGATCGAGCGCTAAAAAAGTAGGTCGCTCGAGCATTAAAAATAACTCTCAATCGAGCTCCTATGTAACCCCAAGTTAGAGCTCGATGGACACCTAAAGCTCCATTGAGTCGTAAAACTCGAAATTTTAAAATTTATGTAAATATCAATAATGATATGAAAATTTTAAAATTGTAAGTATTTGAGAGTTAACAAAAAAAATTAATTACCAATTACATTTGAATAGGTAATTAACAATGGTGTAGATTAATTTCTCATTGCATTTTACCATTTCGGTGTATACATTTGAAAAAATATTCTATCCCACTTGCAATTGAAATTGAAATATTCTTGTATTTATGATTTAAATTTTCAATGTTATAATTTAAATAATAAATTTATTATAAATATACCTTAAATATTAAATGATTAAACATAAGAAAATTTTCATTTGATTTAATAAATATTATATTTTTTATATGAAAAAATGTAACTCAAAAAATGTGAATTTTAAGGTTGTTGGAAATGTATATTTTATAAAATTCACTAAAAGAGAATAAACATGGTTCCATATATATATATATATATATATATATATATATATATATATATATATATATATATATCCACGTATTCAAGAAAATAAATGAGTGCAGTAATAATTAACGTAGTTGTAATACTTCTAAGTTATAATTAATATAGTTGTAATGGATGCAATGACATCTGCTCTTATAAATCCCTCTCAACCTGTAAAATGTGAATGCACTCAATTATGTTCTCAGTGTGTACAAGTTCAAAGTATATATATAGAATTCTTACTTTGACTTAGATTTGTAATATATATTTTTAAAATAACAAAAAGATAAGAAAATCATAAATTTTAAAAAATTATTTCACTAATTCGAATTTGAGGAAATCTAGATTTAAATGTGCATATGAAATTTATTCTTAAAATAATAATATTATAAAATTTAGTTTAGTTTGTTGTTTTTATTTGTTGATTTTATTATAATTTGGATTTATTTTTATTGAAAATTTGTACATAAAAAAATTATAAAATGATTTAGGTATAAAAATATGTCATATTTATTCTAACTCCATTCTTCTTGTCCAAGAGGCTATACACTCCAGCAAAACTAGGAAAGAAAAAGGTTTCATTTTAAAACTGGACTTAGCTAATGCCTTTGACCGAGTTAGGCACTCATTCCTCTTTGTTGTTCTAAAGAAAATGGGATTTGCTGCGCCCTTCCTCGACCTTGTCAAAGCATGCATTGCAGGTCCTTGGATCTCTCCTCTCATCAATGGTAGACCAGGGCCTTCCTTTCAATCTTCTCGAGGATTAAGACAACGTTGTCCCCTTTCTCCTTACCTGTTCATCTTGATGGTTGAGTCTTTCAGTAAGGCTTTGGACTATAATCGGTGCATTGGTCTTATCACTGGTATTAAATTTGGGAATGGAGTCAAAAACATAAATCATTCTCAATTTGCTGACGACACTCTGTTAATGGGAGGAGTCTCCAATATCATAGCTCATCGATTCAAAACCCTCTTAGACAAATATATGAGCTACTCCGGAGGTATGGTCAACTATCTCAAGAGCTGCATCTAGGGCTAGAACACATCTACTGAAACTCTTCATAACATTACCAACACATTTGGGGTCCCTTGCAAGTTAGACTGGGGGAATTTCTCTTATCTGGGCATGCCAGTGAGTGCTGGTCCTTTGAAAGCTGAAGTATGAGACACTATCATAGATAAAATGAAAAGGAAAGTGTAGTAATGGGGCTCCTCTTGGCTTAATCTAGCAAGACGCCTAATCTTCTTAAATCAGGTCTTTCTTCTTTGCCCTTATATCAATTATGCTTGTGCAAGCTCCTGCCAGTTTTCATCACAAAGTGGAAGCCATCCTCCGTCACTTTCTTTGGCAAGGGGGGGAAATGAAAGAAAGAAATACAACCTTATAAATTGGAAATAGGTTATTCAACCCTAGGAGCATGGGGGTTTAGGAATTAGATCACCAAAGCTCTTAAATCTGGCTTTTGGTGGCAAGATTGTGTGGAGACTCATTAGTGGCCAATCCGCTTGGTGGAAAAATGTGCTGGAAGCCAAATACCTTAATTCTCCAAGGCAACACCTCTTGGATCATGATATCCCTATCAGATCTTACTCTAAAATCTGGGGTCTGTGTAAGAAAGGAATTCCCTTTCTTGCTCAAAACATTTCCAAGGTTCCCAAGGGTGGCAACAATATCAGAATTGGGGCAGATAGAATAATGGGCCAACAACTCCTTAGCAGCAAACCTGGAACTCCTCAGATTCTATCCTTTCTCGACAACATGGGGCTCCATTATTTGGATGAGATATCTCAGTGGGACATTCACTCACAGCTTTGGACAATATGGATCTTCCCAGAAATACCCACTGATCTTGAAGCAAGTCTTGCTAATCTCCAAACCCATCTCCATGGCATTGCCCCTACCAAAAAAAATAGTGATGATGGCTTTCGTTGGGACCCTTCAGGCTTCAATTACACAGTCAAAGCTGCTTACCAACATTTCTATAGCAGTGAATATCCCATGTCCGTTTGGGCACATTAGAAAATTGCTTGGAAATCAGAGACCCTTCCAAAAATAAAATTCTTCATTTAGGTCCTCTTAAAAGGAAAGTCCTCACCTCAGAAAAATTGCAAAAACGTGGTATAATTCGCCCATCCCGCTGCCCAAACTACCAAGCAGCTGAAGAAACCATCCAACACCTATTCATTGCTTGCCCCTTTGCTACTGCCTGTTGGAAAGAATTTTTTCTAGACATCCATCTCCCTTGGGGTTCCCACAACTCCATTGTTGAAGTTTTTCATCTTTGGAAGAGGAACTATCCTTGGCAACGAAAGAAGAACAATATTGCTAGAAGAGTTTGGAATGCTCTTCGCTGCTCTCTTCTGTGGAACATATGGCTAGCACGAAACCGCATGGTCTTCAAAGACAAAGAAACCAACATTAGGAAATTATGCAGCAAGGCATGGAGCCTTACATTGGAAGCAATATCTGTCAAAAGTCAAGGGAAAATGGACATCGCTGATCTCTATGTCGAATAAAGGAATTTCATAGGGTATTTGTTGGATAAAAGTAACAGTGGCCAAAGCAGGAGTGAGATTAGCAGTCAACGCAACAACTCTAATTACATTTGGAAAATAAGAATGAAAGACGAGGAGCTTTCTATCTGGCTCATAAACTGTAACACACATTATCTTGTCTTTGATGGGGTGTCCAAATTTAACCCAGGAATGGCCCGGGCTAGCGGAATCATTTGCAATGCCAATGGAGATATTAAATCTGCTTATGAATGGGGATTAGGCCCCCTCTCCAATAAAAGGGCTGAAACTCTCACACTACACCAAGGGCTCATTCAGCTTCAAAAACTCGGCATAAGCACTGCAACAATCCTTCGAGACTCGACCATCATCATTAGTCTGATGGTATATAATTAGAACGCCTCCAATGTGATCCTGCAACAAACAATAAGTCGATGTCAATCACTTACTCAACAAATGAAAGAAGTTCGTTTTTTCCATGTGCTTCACTCCCTCAACAAGGAGGCCGATTCTCGTGTAAGAAGAGCCTGCTCCAAATCCATAGGCAATCTTCGATGGAACACCATCGAATCTCAATGTTACCTGCCATGAAAAAAAGCGACTCAATCTTTAGATCACCCGCAGAGGTATCTAACAACATCGGGTACCTCCTCACTGTCATTCGCAATGTCTTTATGCTAAATTTGGTCCTTGTTTCAGCAAAAATCTCCTTCGAATCTTATGATGATGATAACACTGTCACAATATCTCTGAATCCAATCCGAAAATCTTATTTTGGTCCCTTCCCCCAAGAAATTCTGACTCTTTCATATCTTACCTGTGATTGATCCCTCAAATTCCCCGTGACTCCCTCTTCACTCCACCTTATCCCCCTGCTTGAGCCTCCTTACTTATTTGCATTTTCCTATGTCCTGAATCTCACCTCTATCTCCCCTTTGCTGCATTTGATCTATCCCCTGTTTGCTCATGACCGATCCCATGCTGCATTGTGCTCTCGACCATCATTCTTCAGGTTAACTTCTGTTAATCTTCACCAAGCTCCCTTTTCGCCTTTCAGTCTAGACCCCTGCTCTTTGGAACAACGCATTAGTAGCCCTTTGTTTTTTCTGCGCACTGGTAAATCAGTTTGGTTATACTCAATGGCAAGAAGTGAAGATTGCTTGCACTGTGCTGATCTCCAGGCAGAATTGGAGCAAATCTGAGCGCACCAGAAGATCTTGGACACCAAAATCGATACCCATGCTCAGATCACAAAGGAGAAACATGAGGCCGACCTCAATATCTTTCCTCACAGAGTTTCATCCCTTTAGGAGCAGTTCAATGACCTCTCAAACAAATGCAATCATGTCCAAGAGTCAATTGACATCCTGAAGTACATCCTGGAAAAAAATAACGCTCCTAGCACCAGCTCAACAAATTTAAGGAATGCAGGTGTTGAAGGCAATCCTGAAGAATCTACTGCTCGCCAAATCAGTCATATAAACATTGATTAAGCATGACTTGCAAATTCTGCCTTCTACTGTGTCAGTTTGTTAGAATCTACACTAGTTGGGTATTTCAAAAAGTTAAGAATGATAGAAGCAAAAGGGATTTTGTTCCTCCTATTATATTTCCCTACTCTACTCTCATGCATATCGCCTTGTAGCAATGGAGCTTAGTCTCCCCAATCTTTTTTGAATACAAACAACAACTGATTACGTAAAAAATAAATAAAAATATGTCATATTTAAAATCAAAACAATAAACAACTTATCATTTTTATGAATTTCAAAATTGAAAAAGTAAAGTTAAAATCTTTTATAGAAAGTTATCTATATATTATTATAATTATTTTCTTGGTAAAATAAAATAAAATTTGGATTTATAATAAGGAAAATTTAGAATTTGGAATATATTTGAAATATTTATAAATAAAAAAATTGTGGAACAAAAAATTGTATAATTGGCTTATAGACAAGTATTGAGGGGCTTCATTTTTGTCTTTATTTTTTAAGATAATAGATAGCTCGATCAACTATAAGTTTGATCGAGGCTCTATCTAACCACGTTAAGGGCTTGATCTAGGGTTTCTTAAACCCTTGATCTAGCTATTTGAAATTTGATCTAGGGTTTTTTAAACCCTTCATCGAGCTATTTGAAATTTGAATTTCAAACGCTCGATCGAGAGTTTTAAGCACTTGATCCAATTTTTAAGGGCCTAAAAAATAGAGTTTCAACTCCTCTATTGCAGATTTCTCTAACACCATTTTGTACCCTAAAAACTCCGAGCAGACATCATTTTGTACCATAAGAGACTCCAAGCAGAATTTTCCTGTAAGTGGCCAAGTTGATCAAGTTGGATTTAGGAAGGAACCTCTATCCAATGGCATATGAGTTTTGACATTTTTTTATCTAATTTCTTTTAAACATAATGCTTGAATTTTTTTTGAACAATTTTAAAGATGTTTGAATTAAAAATCAATATCATAAAATATAAACAACCAAAAAATTTCAAAAAATACCACTATCTTTGTTTACAAGTATCTTCAAAAGGGTGTTCTTAGTTTTTCAATTTATTTAAATAGTTGAAAAAAACTTTACGTGAACACACGTGTCTGCAAAATGCAATTTAAATATTACTTCGCCCAGTTCGAAAAATAATAAAAAATATAATATTAGATTTTAAGCTTCTGTGGAAGTTTTTTGCAGTGTCATGATCTGGATTATCCATAGTTTCTTGTTCATTTTGTCGACGTTTCAAACCCCAAAGGGGGTCCATCATCAGGACTAATGATGGACCCCCTTTGGGATTTGAAACGTCGGCAGAATATAATATTGCATAAAAAATAATTTTTAATATGAAAACTTAGCTCTCTTCATGTAGATCATGCTCATATATATTATATATATATATATATATATATATATATATATATATATATATTTAAAATTGCACATTTTAGACTAAGTTATGCTACGTGAACACACACATACCTCTTAAGATGTGTGAAATTTTTCAAGAACAAGCATTTCATTTAATGAAAAATTGACATATTATAAGGCACTAAATATTTTTGCAAAAAATATCATTAGGACAACATAATTCTTGGCAATTTGTCCTTTTACTCTTATATGAATTTTGAGGGCTTCATTTAAATAAAAGAGGAAAAACTTCAAATTTCATGGCCACAATTGGCCCAAAAATGTAACCCATCTTCATGCTTTCACCCACTTATCATTTCCTATATTAAGGTATCAAAGGAATAGAATTTCCTAAGCATACATTGCATGTCCATAATTCACATATATAGTTAGTTACATATGTAAATCATTACAATGAGACTTTCCCATTAGAGGAAAAACTATAAATGTTTCTATGCAAAGAACATATCGTCCTCTAAGTGGTCATTTTTATTATGCATTCACTCTTTTAATATAATGTGGTTATACTTCCCACAACCTTCATTATTATCATGATTATTTAACTTCATTGGTTGATTTCCAATGTTTTCTTTCTAATAGGGATTGTCTTTATATGTAAATATTCTATTATGATTCCTTAACCATTTTTCAGAGGGTTATTCATTCACAAGATATCACCAAAGTGTTAAATTACTTCATCATGACTATTCTCTAAATCCAAAATCTTCCATCATGTTTTAGGAATGACTTCTTGTTTATTTCTTATACTTATTTGTAAATCTTCCACTCCCTCACCTTAAGTATATCATTATTACTTATATATGTTCATCTCATCCTTCCTAATTGATCATGAGTGATCATATTTAGAAAATTTGTAAGTACCTCCATTTCCATTTCCATTTCCATTCCTCCACCACGAAACATATCACATATGTGCAACTAATATTGGGAATCAAATTTAGAAACTTTAATTTCCCTCTTAAAAAATATTTTTTATTTTTATATTCTTTTTATGTTCATTTCCTCATTCTAATAATAATAAATTTATTGATACTTCCATTTATACTTACATAATATATTAATATATTTTTTTCCAAGATTAACTTGAATTGTAATATTACTCTCTCATTTTAATCATTATAGTTCCTTCACATTGTATTTGAATAATGAATTTCCTAGTTTTTTCTTCTAGTTACTTTGGCAATTCTACACACTATGTGATTGTACAACACTTCATATCTATATAGATGCTTTTCGCATTAATCATATAATTAGATTATGTGATTAATCAGAAAAGCATCTATATACATTGTGGATTACAAAAATCTTCAATCTAACTTCATATGTGATTAATCCAAAAAATATCTATATACATTATGGATCACAAAAATCTTCGTTTTAACTTCATATGTGATTAATCCGAAAAACATCTATATACATTATAGATCACAAAAATATTCCATCTAACTTCATATCTTTTTAAATATTTACACTCACCTATTTGGTTCATTCGATAATTATTATGTTCGAAAATATCAATTATGACTCACCTTCCCGCAGTTGAGATTTATGCTGAGGGATCGTACTATTCCATTTAGGATCAAGCCCTAAATTAATAGTATCTTTTCCCATCAAACAAAAATAAATGCAACTAACCTCTATATCCATAAGAAATACTTGGGCAGGAAGGATTTTTCATTCTGGTTCACGAGGGAAGGATCGACCCCTCTTATGGCTCTTCAATTTGGTTAAGCCTTCGTAAGGTAGAAAGATATTTCTTGAGGAACTTAATTTGGCGCTTTCAAGCAGGCAATAAGATCCTTATTGGAATAGACCAGTTTCTGAGTGGTGCTGAGGAAATCAATGTGCCTGAATCATTGTTAAAATTTTTTCATAGAAAAGGTATTTCCTATTGGGACAGTTTGATCTCTGTTTGGCAAGGTTCGATCCCTCTTTGGAAAGACGCAGAAAGCATGGAGATGCCGGGTGCTTTGGCTCAACAATGGGAACTCATAAGGATGTGCCTCAGGAATTGTGGTATTTTCTGCACATCGGGGTCTGATTGTCTCATCTGGAAAAATTCAAAAGGGATGAATCTTGTCCGAGTAAAAGACATTTATCAGAATTTAATTGGTATGAAGGGTGCCCGACACAGTCCTATTTTTCCTTGTATATTTTGGAAAGTTGGATGTCCTCCTAAAATGATTTACTTTTCCTGGTTGACTTTCTAAAACAAAAATCTATCTTGGGAAAACCTGATGAAGCGGGGATGGCATGGTCCTGGTTTTTGTCCTATATGCAGGTCAACGGAGGAAAACAACTGTCATTTATTTTTAAATTGCCAAAAATCTCAGCAATTATGGCAATCTTTGGAAAATTGTTATGGAATTCAGCATATGTCTCATGCTTCAATTAGTGAAGCGTTTATTTGGTGGAGTGAGCAAAAGGATATATGGCGACCATTGTTTATTATCACCCTTTGGAGCATTTGGATGTGGAAAAACAATTCCATTTTCAATGACAAAAAATCTCCTTTTTTGGAAATCTTCTCCAATATTGTATCCCTCTATGACAATCTCCCGCAGAAGACACTCAAGCAAAAAAAGGAGGTCTATAAAACTCAAGCAAAAAAAGGAGGTCTGTAAAGCCCAACCATAGGCGCTCTCATCTCTCCCAAGGGCGTTTTTAGATGGAGAAGAATAGAAAGGATCTTGTGGTTGTGGGGTTTATATTTTTGTAAATGAAAATTGTCAATTTCTCATCCACTGGAATGGCGGGAAGGGCTCCAACAGCAAAGCTGAAGCGATGGCTCTTGCTGGACTGTTATATTTTTGTTTCTTTCTAAACATTCACTGTGTGTCAATTTTTGGGATTCAAAATTAATGGTGGACTATGTTGAAAGAAAAAATAATATTTTCAAGCCTCACTTAGTTGGATGGTTGGATAGGATCAGGTTCTTTTGGGATAGAATGGAGGGAAGTTCAATTCATCACATCAACAGGGCAAAACCAGCAGGCAAACTTGTTGTCAAAGAAAGGCCTTCATTCGGCTCCAGGCTTTCGGTTTATGCAGGTATCTTGTGAAGAGAAAATTTTCACTATCCAGGAATTTTCTTTTCCAAATTTCTAACTTTTTTATAGCAGTGCCTCAGGTATCCCTAGTTTTCCTATCGTTTGCCTAAAGTTCTTCTCTATGATTTTGTTTAGACACTGATGCATTTTGTGAACTTTTCTATGTAAAGTTTTTTGACCGGTTCCTCCTATGCCAATGCTATGGTCATCAAAAATCTTGTGACCCGATGTCAGTTTATGACTTGTAGTTTTTTCTAGCAAGTCTATCTTGCATTTTTTTGGTTTTATGCTCCACGCTCATGCAGCTGTTGACAGACTTATATAGATCTTTTTCAGAATTATATGCAAATGTACTACTGTGACTCTTTATATTCCTTATATAATACAATATTGCTTATTTCGTCGGGAAAAAAAATAGTCTTGTTTAATGAATATATGAATTGTTTATGTTACGTCTCACTTTCTGCTTATGGATGGAAGGCTACAACCCTTCTTATTTACAAGATCCAGTGTTATTTCCATTGCAATTTTTTCACATTTAAACTCAATACCACTTGGTGGGGACTAACTGCCAATAGTTAAAGTTTTAAACCACATCCAATCACCATAATTTCACAAGAGAGGACGGTTTGTTTCAGCACATGTATCGAAATGGCTTAGAGTTATTTTTATCATCTTCTTTAAAACTCGATATGAATGAACAACGTCAAATCTTTCTTGATGCGCAAATCTAGAATTATTTTTTTAAGCGGAAATATTTAAAAAAATTATTTGAAAATTTATATTTTGTTGATTAATATATCTTAATTCTGAAAAGGTTCCAAAAAAATCACCGATTATTTTACCAATTAAACTAACTTTCAAAACTCCAAATCCCAAATCTATTAAACTAAACTATTTCAAAATTATACTTAATAGTTTATCACATCATTTTTTATAGAAAAAAATACAAATAATCGCAGCTTCGATCGAATTCTGCAAGGATTTTGAGCAGCAACGTAACATGGCCAATTCTACCGACATATAATCACCACCGCCAGCAAAAGCAACAGAATTCCAACAATCGGTTGACTCATCCTCTTTGCAAACAATCCCCCTCTATAGTGATGGCATCGGTTGACTCATCCTCTTTGCAAACAATTCCCCTCTATAGTGATGGCAAGAGAGTTAATGGGAATAATATAAGGCCTTAAATGCCTGGCTACATGAGTTTTCATTAGCTCTTTAACACGTGAGCATATTTTTTATTTATCTATTATTTTGTTAGCGTATTTTTTATTTATTTCTATCACTCTGCTCGCGTGTTAAAGAGCTAATGGAAGTGATGGCAAGAGCTAACGGACATACTATAAGGCATTAAATTCCTGGCTATATATGCCTCCGTTAGCTCTTTAACACACGCCCGTATTTTTTATTTATCTATCACCCTGCATGCGTATCTTTTATTATCTTTTATTTATCTATCACTTTAAATGCGTATTAAAGAGCTAACAGAAACACATATAACAAGGCATTTAATGCCCTATAATATTTCCTTTAGCTCTATAGTGATTGACATCGTCTTATTAGTTTAGTACTTAGTGCCTGCAACTTTCACTTTATGCCTTATATAGTGATTGATATCGTCTTGTTGGTTTTAGTACTTAGTGCCTGCAACTTTTCACTTTAGGCCTTATATCAAGTACTTGTTATGAGGCTGTTAGACATTCTTCCTGTTACCTTTTTGTTAATCGAGGATACTATCTATCATGCATATGTAATGGCCACACTTCAACATAATTAAATATGAATTAATTATCGAAATTCAATGTTTTTAACCATAAAAAAAATAGGAAGATTTTAATTAATTAATATATAATTTACCAGAGCCATAAGAGATGAGAAGATTCTAATTAATTAATATATAATTGACCAGAGCCGTAAGAGATGAGAAATGTATAGACAAAGAAGTATCGTACTTGTGATTTCATAATCGTTATACTATGCTGATCCTGATCCAATTGACCGTAAATAATATTTTGGGACAATTCCCCCTTAGTGAAATTATTTCTTTCTATAAATGGTCATTTTTCACCCTATATTTTTATGAGTGAATTTTTAGTATTTTATAATTAAAAAAAAATCTTTTTCCTCATCCATTCAATATAACAATTTGTTTAAAAAATGAAAAGATAATTTTCATGCTTATAATTCATGTATTATATGCAAATTAGGAAATTCTTTTTAATTTAACCTTTTCCATGATGGAAAGTGTTTATTTTGTTAATTTAACTTTATTTTTATTATATTTAAATTTTCTTTATTTGTTGAGTGAGAATTTTATTTTTTCAAACACATAAATTGAAAATTCTAATTTTTAATTTTTAATACTTATTAATATATATATTTTTTTAACTATTAAATAACATGATTATAATTCATTGTATTATATGCAATTTTTTTTTTTCCCTTTAAGTTCTTTTTAATTTAACATTTTCCATGATGGAAAGTGTTTATTTTGTTTTTTTGTTTTTTTACTTTTATTAATTTAACTTTATTCTTATCATATTTAGATTTTCTTTTATTTATTGAGTGAGAACTTTAATTTTTCAAATACATAAATTGAAAATTCTAATTTTTAATTTTTAATACTTATTAATATTAATTTTTTTTAACTTATTAATAATATGATGTTCAAATTTCTATTTTTTTAACTTATTAATAACATGATGTTCTAAATTCTATTACATAAAAATGAACTAATAAATTTAATATAAGTTTCAAATTTCTATTATATTAAAATAAAATAAATAATAGGTTAATACTATATTAATATCATTAAAATAAGATTTATTAAATTTATTAATATAATTTTTGTTACCATATATTTTTAAAGGCAAATTGTTATTATATTAACATAATATTTATTTTTCTTACATATGTATAAAAATAAAGAGAAATAAAAAAATACCATATATATATATATATATATTCTCTTTTTATTTATATATTTATAAGAAAATTAATACAAATTTGTTTTAATAATATATGGTAATTTTACCCTATATTTTTAAAACAAATTTGTATTTTTTTCAAAGAAAAAACTTAATTCCATTAATATAATAAAAAGGAAATTACATTATGCATATACACTTATGATTGTGTATTTTTGCCATGCCATAAAAGTTTTATCATGCTACAACAAAAGCTATAAATACATAGGGAGCGATAGTTGTGCCGCCATCATGAATCACCATTCATAAACTATGGTCAAAAAACAAAAGACAACTTTAATTATTTCACACATTGTTTTTGTACTAAGTTGAACTTTATAAAGAAAAGCATGCCACTGCTCACAAAATATGCCATTGCCATATACAAAAAGCTTATTTGTGCCCAAAATGAAACAAGCAAACTCTCGTCATCACCATAGAAGAAGTTGTCCATAAACTTCTATATATATATGAAACAAAATATAAATATCATCAAAGGGCCTATGATAATAAGCAAAATGTTTCGATTCCTTTATCTATGTCACATGCCATAGACCCTTGTCCAAAAGAAGACCTTCCTTAGAAAGTCCGTCTGCATCTCTGTTCCTCTCCCTGAAAATGTGCCTGCAAGAAAATTGAGTGAAATTTAGACACAATGTAGAAATCTTATCCATAATATTCCTCAGATAAATATTTCTGCATTGTTGTGACCCATTGACCCAATAGATCACCAACAAGGAATCCCCAAAGATTTGATTTTTTTTCACACTCTTTATCAATAGCAAAAGGCACTAAAGATCTACATGCTAACAATTCTACCCAATTGTTAGATCCATTGCATACCCATTTTGACTTGATAAGAATGACGCTCAAATATGTAAAGAACAAAACCTCCTCCTACAAAGTTTCTGTTTTCTTGGGCTACCCCATAGAAGTAGCCCCATGAAATTGATTTGTCTATGATCTCTTCTCTTATGATTCTAGGAGGAGGAGCTTCTTTGGATTGTGGGTAATGACTAAGGATATCCACACTTTCCACTGCTATTTTCCTTGGGTCAGATGTCAGACCTCAAAACATTTCCTTGTTCCAGGAGATCTAGATCCCCCAGTTGATTATTAGAGGGAGAGCTTGGACAATTCTATTCTCTCTGCTATGAACCCAAGAGTGTTAGGATTCACCATATACTTCTTCCCCCCGCTTGTGCTGGAAAACCAACATCTCTTTGCATTCTTTCCAAGTCCGTTGGGTGAAGGGGCACGATGTAAACAAATGATCTATGGTTTCACTTGCTCCCTTGTGTAAAGCACACCAACATGGGACTATTGTATATCTTCTTTGCATAATATCCCACGTTGGGACCTTTTTACCCACAATGCACCAAGTTATCATTTTTTCCTTCCAGACAACCCTCCACCACCATACCTCCTCCTCCATTTCATCCTGAGAAATCAAGTGAATGTATCTTGATTTTGGAGTGTAAACGCCCTGTAGAGAGAAAGCCCATACCAAATTGTCATCTTAGTCAATAAGCTTGATATGGGCCCTTTTAAGTCCTTCAAGATAATTCCCCCAACTATCCCATAAATCATGGGGCATATTTAGGTCCACCGCTAATTGCCATCCCTGTTACCGGATTGAAGTAGGATGAGGATTTGCAATTTGATTCAAGTTTGTGATGCCAACATCCCGCATAATGATTACCAGATTTTGAGGTGGAATATGATCAACTTCGTTGCCTAGTCATGGATCACATCCCAGCCTCATCGTTTGTCTATTCCCAATCCTCCATGCTAACCAAGCAAAGATTAAATCAAATGAATTTAGGACCAATCTCCAAACCACTGAGATATTTCCTCTTGGCTTGATAGTCGTTCAAATCCAATTTTCCAAAGAAAGGGGATTGATGTACTTCTGATATACTATGCGAGTCTAGAAGCTGGATGTAGATAGCAACCTCCATCCTAATTTCGCAACCAGTGATTTTGAGACAAGAAAAATATTTTTGAGTCCTCACCCACCAAGCAGTTTAGGATTAGCTATTCTCGACCATTTGACCCATGACAGAACAAACTTACCTGATTCCCTTCCTAGAAAAATTTAAAACATAGTCTTTGAGATTTTTCTAAAATACCTCTTGGAATCCATGCTAGTGCCATCTAGTAGACTGGGATAATCTCAATCACTCATTTTTCCAGAACCAACTACCTAGCTCGAGACAACCACCTATGACTCCAACTAGCAAGTCTCTTCCCTAGTTTTTCTAGAAGATAGGACCAATCTTCAATCCTATAGCTATTTGGTTTTAATAGGAAGCCCAAAATATTTTATTCATATTTTTCATTTCCTAAACTATCAAATTATGAACCGTGAAAGTGGAATTCATGTCATTTACCACCATCCCAGTTGCATTACTAAAGAGTGTCAAGATCTCATGTAGAAGTTGAATGTCTCTATAATCCCCATTGGAAAATATTAAAATGTCATTAAAAAATAATAAGTGAGTGATTAACAATGTTGGAGCAACCTTTAACCTTTGAAATCCCCTCTTCTTTTGGCCTTTGTCAACATTCTACTTAAACCTTCAACAACAAGGAGAAAAAGAATGGGAAATAGAGGATATCCTTGTCGAAGACCCCTCTCTGCTTTGAAAAAAAGGGATGTTGCTCCATTGATAAGTACTTCAAAAGAAACTGACATTATACATCTCATAATCTAGTTAATAAAAGGGACCTCAAAACCTACATGAGTAAGGATGAGACGAATAAAAACCCAGTTTAACCGGTCATAAGCTTTTGATAAATCAAGCTTGATAATGACCCCTTTGAGATTTTTTGTTTTGATGTTGTGAAGCCCTTCCTGCGCTACCTCTATTTCCTCATGAATTTATCTCCCATCCAAGAATTCAAACTGCTCACTAGAAATGGATTTTGATAATATGGGTTTAATTCTCAAAGCAATAATCTTGGCTATGATTTTATAAATGCAATTACATAATGAAATGGGTCTAAATTATTCAAAGGAGGATGGGTCATCAACTTTAGGGATTAAAGAAATGAAAGTGGAGTTGAAAGATGGTAAAATATGCCCCTCTTCCTTGGAATCATTAATCACTTTCCATAGATCTTCCCCAATAAGTTCATAAAAATCCAAGAAGAATTCTATCATCCAGCCATTTGGCCCTAGACTCTTGTCTCTTTGGAGGATGGAAAGAGTATTCTTTAGTTCCTCCTTAGAAACTTCCACCATCCTGCCTTCTTCCTCCTTCACGAATCGAGGGATCTTTTTTTCAACTTTGATTGTTTCTATAATTGATACCCTGTCACAAGCTTTGAAGAGGTTCTGGAAATGGGCTTTACTCAAGGTTGCTAGACCTTCGA
Organism: Pinus taeda; assembly: GCA_000404065.3. Classification (NCBI taxonomy): domain Eukaryota; kingdom Viridiplantae; phylum Streptophyta; class Pinopsida; order Pinales; family Pinaceae; genus Pinus; species Pinus taeda. The sequence continues at coordinate 95,133 of APFE030891782.1, forward strand.
AATATGAAGTTACTCTACCCTGTTGATCAGTCATTTTCCATATGGTGTTGATGAACTTCCGCCCCTTTGCATAAGTTTGATTTTATTTTTTTTTTATTTATATTATATATATATTATAATAATATAATATATATTATATATATACATATATTTTTTTGTGTTTTCATCTCCTTTTTCTAACCATATGGCCAACTTTTCAGTCTCCATTCTGCCTCCCTATATGCTAAAATGCTCTTCCTTCTAGTGATTAATGTTCTCAAAGCGTCTCTTGATTCTCGATCTTTAAACCCATCATCCTGGGACTCAGATAATAGGCTCAACTGATTTTCCATATCAGAGAGCTCCTCCTCCTCCCTGGATCGCTTTTGAGTGGTCCAAACCTTGGTCAACTGCTTGGCATGTTTTAGATTGTCCCCAAACTGTTGTGCTGTTGAATTGTCTAAATCCCCATCATACTGCTTCTAGTTTGCGCTAACCAGATTCCTAAAATCTTCATCCTTTAACCAAATAGCATTATTTTAAAAGGGTAAGCCAGTTTCAACGATTCTTCCTTAGTCTCTAATATTATAGGAGAGTGATCAGATTCTCCTCCCACTCCGATCCATTGACGCAAGAGACTGTGTCTACTAACTAGAGTCTCACCTGAAGGAATGTATCCAGTCATTTAGCCACCCTATCTTCTCCCAGTCATTGATTCCTCCACATGGGCTTAAGTTTGAAACGTTGAAGATCAAGGATATATGAATAAGAAAGAAGGTGGAAGAAGAAATCAGTAAGGTTGTCAGACCTAGCATGATTCCCTTAGGATTTAACCTCCCCTATTGAAAAATTGAGATACCCTCCCATAATAAGATTCTCACAATTAATCAATGATCTCTTCATTAAGTCTAACCTGTAAAATGCATGATTCTCATGTGGACCATAGATGTTTAAAAAAGGTAAAGATGGTTCCCAAGTCTACAGAAACCCCCCCCAAACCAAGACCATTTGTGATGCTCCATGTACCTTCCATCTATTTTTTTATTGGATCTCATGCGAGGGCCAAACCCTTAGATCATCCCCTCACATCCGATCCTACAAACCCCTAACAGGGAAGGAAGCCCTCAAGTAAGGAAATAAATTTGTCTCCATCCCCTAAAGTTTCCTACAGAAATGGAACATACAAACCCATAGAATGTACCCATCTTTTAAGAGAGTTTTCTGGGATTACTTGCTAAACCCCTATAGTTGAAGGATAAAATTATCATTTTGAAACCCCACAATGGGCCTGCAAATCTCTAAGGGCCCTTTCTATTGAGTATTATTTCCCTAAGGCTAGTTCTTCATTTTCCCTAGCTTGTGCGGATGATATGTTTGATTTTCTATCTCTTCCCTTTCCATGACCCTTGGTTACAAAGATTTATCCCATACCACCATCAGAGGACTCCAAATCCAGACCTAATTAACAAGATCTAAGGTTCTATCTGTACCAGTGTACTCCTCTTCCTTTTGAAGGGACAAATTCAGAGGAAACAATCAAGGACATACATCCATCAGAAACATTAGTGATGTCACATGGGACTTGTTTTAATGAAAAAGAGGTAACCAGATTTTGTAACATTTCAACCTTATGATCTGGTGCAGGGCCACACCTGCACCCATACCCACAGATTTCATAAGAGTGCCTAACACAACTGTCCAAGGCAATATACTCACAAAGGAGTCAAACTTCATATTTATATAAGGTTAAGGCCCTTCACCACCAATTCCTTTGAATCAGAACCCAATCACCCTGCCATTATCTCATGTCGGAACTCTATCTGCTCTTATAACCTTCATATGAGACTTAATGAAGCCTTCCATTAAATCACCCTTATCGGAACCTTTAAACTCTCACAGGCCTTCATTTAAGCCTTCGTATGCCGCATATATTATCCTTCCCTTGTAGCCTTGGTTAATATAATATATATATATATATAATATATATAATAATATATATATATATAATATCGATTGCATAACACCCTTATCACTCTATTTCTCTTAAGAACCCATTTATAAAGGAATTATACACAAAACCAACCTTTTCTGCCTACCGTACAACTTTGGCATGGATTCCGAGGATGTACCTCTATCTGGATCGATATCAGCTATTGGGACTTCCACACTCTTACCACATATGTGGTACATCACCCCTTCTCCGACTCTGATATGACTATTGGGTCGTTAAAACTTATATCGGAACCATTATCGGCGCTTCATTTCCAGCGGAAACATGTAAACCACAGAATACACAGGGAATTCGCATATAGCGGATCTCAAATGTTATATAATCGCCACTATAAATCTCGTCGGGTCCGCTTCTTGTCGCCTTACCAACACCGATTCCCAATCTCCGCTAGCGCCGACGCCCAATCGCCGATAAGCTCGACACCGATTGGCGATATATCGCTATCGACAATATCGTAATATTCCTAACCCGCTGGCCCTTAGCACCTCTGGTCACCAATATGTGATTTAATCGTGACCGTTGATCTGGCCACGATCCAACGGTCCATGATTAATCGATGTTCACTCTTCTCTGCCTTCCAAGGCTCATTCCGATAACTTAAAAAGGCTTCTGCCACTACGATTTAATCTCAACTGTTGATCTTTGAAGATCTAACGGCTGCTGAGCATCAACCTTTACTTCTCACTCGCCTCTCTTACTTGGGGTTTTCCGCATTTTCAATGGTTTCTGCGGCTCCTTTGGGTTCTTCAGAGGTTCTTCCTCCTTCGCTATTTCACTGCAACTCTTCCTTCTTAGCTTCTCTTTGCGTGCAACTTTACTTCAAAGCAACTCTTTATCTCTTAAGAGGATCAATACGATTCCTCCGAACTGCTCTTCTTCCCTGTGCAGTCCTTCAAAACATTGCTGTCTGTTTCCACTACTCAACTCCCTCAAAGCTTGCCTTTATCTCTTCACTTGGATTCGAAATCCATTATGATTTCTATGAATCATTCCGTCCCTCTGCGTCCTTCAGAATTCTGCCTGCAACCTGTAGAGCCTACGAATTCATAGTAAATCATTCATGAAATACTTCCATACATACTGACACATACAGGGTAAACCTCTCTATATATATATATTAATGTAAAAATAGGATTACATTCGAGACTCCTCGGTCTCATGCACATACATAGGCCTGATTTGTACTATTCGTGGCCTCCTCTTTTGCCCGTAGGCTTACATATGCTTATGTGGAAACTTGGATTGGTTACTGATCCCATCCTTTCCTTAAATCACTCAAATAAAGCCCTAAAGCTTGCTACATGCATACATATGTGGCATACTTTATCCACTCCATATTTTCCCTCTGTTTTAAAGCACAAAAGTCTCCCTATCAACTCAATGGTCCATATCTACTCTAATTAACTCTTAAAAGCTCTCTCTTGCTCCTAGAGAATTGGCTTTGACTTCTGCCACTCATGTTCTCATTTATTTATTTTGAGAGCATTTACATATTCTCCCATTATCTAATTAAATCACATTTAAAAGCCTAAATATTGCATTAACTTGATACTTAGGAAAACTATTCCCTAAAATGCATGACCCCCTATGTCTAATATTTACAATGATTTTCCTTGGACTGAATGCTCCTGCATCATGATCACACACATTTTGACTCCCATCCAAATCCAAATGAGAAACAAAACACGATAAGAAAGAAACAGAGGAAGGAGGGAGAGGAGAACCCTAAGAGGTCCCCTCCGACGTCTGCAAGAATCATCCTGCCATCTTTGTCATTGGCTATGTGTCCATGTCCACTTGATCATCCGTATGAGTCTCCTAAATTCCTTCAGTCCAAGTCTCTCCTACTAACTTCAGATGGTTCAAAGTTAACACCTATTGAAGCCATCATGAGCCTGTATGCTTGAAATACATTCTCCTATGCTTCAAAAGGCATTGAGTCCATAGACTGAATCCTTTCGATTGACCTCGACATCTCCTCCATAGGGTCTCCCTTTCTCTACTTCTTGACTCCAGAGGTCCTCTCCTCCCCAAATTTTCGTTGTTTCTTGCTCGGGCCTACTTTGAGTTTGAATGGAAGTGAGAAAATGTTGGATAAGTTTCCATAGTGATGGAACCTATTGCATCTAAACGAAACCACTTCTTAATATAAATCCACAAACCACTCCTTATCCCTCTCGATATTCATAATTTGATATCATTTTGTTCAGAGGTCAAGCCTCACCAGGATTCAAGCCACTGATCAATCTTTAGTTTCCTTAAATGAATAATCTGCCTCAAGAAATTTCCAAAGTGTGTTACCTATGTTCTTGAAACTCTAAGGGTTCCACATGTGAGCAGGTAGACTCGACAATCGAACCCAAATGGGCATTACATTCAATTTTTCCCTTCGTGCATAAAAAATGGGGTACCAGGCTTTAAAAATTACAGGGGAGGAGTCAATAAACCATACCTCTTTTAAGACCCTGAGGGCATCCGTTTGAGATTGAAAAATTATCTGGAACCATCCTTTTGTTAAACGACACATTTTTGGAAGGGTCTCTAGTTTCCCTATTAAATTTTAGCCTCTCCATTCCTCAAGGGTATCGATACTGAAAACCCTACTGTGGGTCTTTCCAACTAAAGACTTGTCTACCAGTGTTGTCGCTTCTGCCATCTCCATGTTGTCTCCTAAGAAAATGTTATATTGGATAGACCCTGCCTCACTCTTCAAAAGTTTCTTCTTGTTTTCCTTTTGCGCCCTCTTGTTACCCCCACCATCGTGCGTCTGATTCACCCTTAGAACTTCCTTTCTTCTCCACTCTGTTCACTCTCCATCGAAATATCTAGAACCAAGTCGGGTAGAGTAGCCTCCTTTACATCTAACCCTTTCAGAACCGTTGATGCCTCTCCTCTAATAGGCACCGTTGATGCCTCACCCCTAATAGGCCCCTTAATGAAGTCTGGTGTCTTGTTTATTATCCCTCTGACCGCCCCATTGCTGAAAACCCCCTCCACTCCCCCTTGACATGTAAACCTCTTGGATCTTTTCCTTCCAGACTCTTTGACCCAAATATATCTTCCAAACCCCCACCCCTTGATACTTCAAGAAAACCAAAGGTTCAAAAAGATTGCCTTCCTTTGCCTAGCAAAACCCTAGGCTCTAGATTTTCCAAGAACAAGAGAAGAGAATTGACAAACAGAGAAACAGGTTGGGAGATGGGTACAGAGAACTGGTTTTTGAGAGCCTCAGATAAGCACAGAGTTTTACCTTTTTGATTAATTTTTCTTGCTCATTCTAGGTGGTTAGTCCCATGCACGCTTGAAACATCTCCATGCTCCAGCTGAGATTCCGAAATCCAGCTCAAATCATGATTAAAGGTATTCTCAGCCCTAGAAAAACCAAAAAACTTTGAAGGCCCAAAAATTGACCCCCCAACCAAACTTTCCATCTCATAATGCACTAGGTCTTCAAGATCCATTGCATTCCACCTTGAAACCCTCAGTGACACCTTAGCTCATACCGAGTGAAGGTCAACGCAATTCAGGTAACTCAGAAAATGACAGTAAAAAATGAAGTCCCCTCCCAAATTACCAGGTTTAACCTTCCTTGTTCTTCAAAGAAATTTTAAGAGTCAAACTCCCTCCACTCTATAACACCGCCCCTATCCCCTATCGTGCTAACAACTTGCCACCATTACCAACCCTAACCACCTTTGAAACTTATGCCCCTATCCTAACAACTTGCCACCATTATCAACCCTGACCACCTTTGAAACTTGTACCCCTATCGTACTAACAACTTACCACCATTATCAGCGCTAACCCCCACCTTTGAAACTTGTGCCTCTAGTCGCCCTATCTCCATCCAAAAAACAAATTTGTATTATATTAACATATTATTTATTTTTCTTACCAATGCATAATATACATATATATATATATATATATATATTATATATATATATATATTATATATATATATATAATAATATATATTAATTTAATGTTTAAAAAAAAACTTTTGACATTTTTGAAATTTAATTTTATAATTCAATAAAATATAAAACTCCACGCAAATGGCTCCACCTACATTATAAATAAAAGTTAGCCATTACAAGTTTATATAAAATCCAATTTCAATAATTTTCATATTGTATTTGTGCGTAACCTCTAACAATATTCTTAACGTGAGAAAACCAGCACATAATTTCAAAAACAAAATTATATTCTCTCTTTTATAAACTCATCTCTACTTCTAACATGATAAGCCCCTAGCACGTAAACTTTAAAAACTACTAAAAAATAAAATCATATCTGATTGCCTCATAATTACAAGAGGCTTACACACCTATTATTTGCCACTTTCTTTTTTAATGAGAGACAACGAAACACAATTTGAAATACGCACAATCCTGTAGGTTGGAAATATGATTTTGCTCCCTGAACATTAAAATATTATCCAATAAACAACCATAATATCTAGGGATGTCATCTAAAAGATACCAAGTGTTTTTCTTTGGGTAAACAAGTGATCAAGAAGTGACGCTGAAAAGTTAATAATGACCTTCGCTTTCTCAAATAAAAGTGAAAGCTATTTTCATGACCGACCAAACTAAAAATAATAATATTCTGGTGTTACCACTTATGTTATCAGAGTTGTGCTGTGCTGTGAGATTTCTTTTTGAAGTCAGCGTATTTATTAAGCTCATCCAAAATCAAATCAGTATTAATAATATCATCCATCACCCTCTAAATCAAATCTTACACAAAGTTCCCACAACATTTAAAAAATTAATTACTAATATTTCAACCATTAAAAAGTTATATAAAATTAATATCACTATGATTGGACTAAAAATCGACCACGTTGAAACACATATCTATTAAAAATTTAAAAAAATATTTAAAGAAATTAAAAAAACTTAAAATAAAACATTTCGAATATGATAGTATATACATAATAATATAAATAATAATAATTTATAATTAGTATACATTAAATTAGTTTCAAATTTACAAAAATATATAATTTTCATTATTTAATGTTTATTTAAATTTTCAAATTTTCAAGTTTAATTATTTTTAATGATAACTTTGAAACTATTTTGTTTATCTACAGAATAAGGAAAAAATTTGAATATCTATTTTGTAAAATTGAGATAAATCCAAAATAAGATAAATTAAGATAAATCAACTAAAGATTAAAACACTTAGAAGATTAAGTAAACCACATGAATTAAGGTTATGTAAATAACGTAAATTTCACAATTTATAATACAATAAATTTAAAATATAAAATAGACCAAAAAACATACTGGTATTGTCATCCATACCCATCGCAAACACAGTAGTAAAACAAAAAATACAGGACTGAAAGTGTCTGATTTATTCCGTATGATATCTTATCGTATCGTCTATGTGACAGCAACACCCGGTTGCCGCAACTGGAACTTCCTCCGCCTATAGCTCAGAAGCCTAATCTACCATCTGGCATCAGTTTGGTGGAGCTGAGCAGCGGTTCATGGATTCACCTTTCGGCAGTCCCTCCGAATCTCGCCGCAGTGCGAGGTGCGTGAAGCGAAGAGATTCCCGAGATTTATCATGGAATCGGCGAAGCTGGAAAAGAACGCCGCCTGGTTTTTGCTGAAGAACTCCACCAGCTCTCTGGTTTCTCCGCCCGTGGAGAAGAGAACCTCGTCAGAATTCAGGAACCCTCTGCCCTTCACTATGTCTTTGAAGTACTGGTTGTCGAAAACGGTTGGAGTGGCATCAAGATTCCCCGTCACATTTCCGTCCCCGCCCTGAGGGCAGAGTTTCTGAAGATACTCCTTGTATGTCAGCTCCATGGTAGGGTCGGCCTGGCCTGTACCGCTCTGGTTATAAAGCCTGTGGACTATGGAAAAGCACCGCGCTTTCCCAATCGTGTGAGAGCCCGAGAGAGCCACCAAATCTTTGACAGAGAGGCCGAAGCGTTTGAATAGTTGGATGAGAGCTGTGGCGTTGTCTCGAGGACTGGGCATTATATCGTTCGAATCCTCAAGGCTGGCAGTCAGGCTGTCTTTTCTGCCCAAAAACACTTCCCACGAAGGTCCACCAGTCTGCAAAACAACACAGAGAATAAGAAGCCGACTTAAAAGGAAAGAATGACATTGTTTAACTATTATATTATTATTTTTTTTTTCAGAGTTTCACGCCGAGTTTTTGGGTTGAATTTGGCTAAACCATTTTTGGTTGTAAAATATATTAATTCAGTAAATTGGAGATCGAGAATTCTTATAATCCAACAAATTCTTATAACAAATTTTACTATAAAACGGGCCCAAAAAAATTCCAAACCGTTTAACAGGTAGACTAAGGCAAAAGAATGAGGGTCCAGCCTGTACGAACCAGAACGACGGCATCCCTTGCTGCTATGATGATGATGTCCGCGCAAGAAACAGTGTTGGGGCACGCCTCCTCCAATGCGTTCTTGATTTCATCAATTACATCGAAGGCCCGCAGAGAATTTATGTTGGAGAGAGCAGTTTTCTCTCCCACCATCGTAGGAGTGTCATCCAACAGCACCGACCCATCACAACCCTGTCAATAACGATAACATTAAATTCATTGAAGCAGCATACAGGAGAGACACAGACTAGCAGAAAAAGTGATGGTAGAGAAGGCATGTTGATTATTCTAGTCAGGAGATCAACTGACATTTCGATATTTTTATTTTTTTGCAGGACGACGGTAATAACCAGCTAGTGTCAATGCTTAGAGATTTTGTCCCATAATTGTTATTACTTACTAGTTTTTTTTGAGAACAGCACTAGTAACCAGTTAAGTCTACAGCACTAGTAACCAGTTAAGAGACTTAGCTTAATATTTGTTATTATTCACAAATTTAAGAGACTTAGCTTAATATTTGTTATTATTCACAAATTTATTTTTGCTTTGAAGTACTAGTAGTTTTTTTTGTCTTTTGATGTATAACATTAACAAAATGATGTTTTTTTGTAAGTTTCAAATACTTGATGCTTGAGTTAAATGAAATCTTAACAATCTCAAAATTCTCAACTTATATAACTTATATTACTCATCTGATTTCTTTTAAACCAACAAAAAACAGACAACTAACTTTAGATTGATATAATCCTCATTTGAAGTAATGACAAATACATAACTTCCCATTAAAAATGCAGAGAATACAGGGGAAAGACAAGAGGTCCATCAAGTATAAGTTTGTTTATACATACATTAACAAAGCAATCATGAAATTGGAGGCGCATGACTGAAGCAGCATTTCTGGGGTTTCTTTGAATGGCTTTCTCGAGTACAGAGGTTACCAGAGACTCTGCCTCTGGACAGCTGTTTTTGTAAAACCCACGGTGCAGTTCGGCTTCTGCTGCTTTCAAATCCAGATACGAGGGCCTCAAGAATACAAACAGCAGAGGCAAGAGCAGCAGTTTGATCATTTGGCTTGCAAATACAGCCATGATTTTAACAGCAACAGTAAGAAACTAGATGATTCCTTGCAGTCACACGCGTTGGCAACCTGTCCGTGGACGTGTACCGGGCATTTGAGTAGAGTAAGCAGGGGGTTTTGCTCAGGCGGCGTGCTCCCTTAATTCCAGTCCACCAGTGACAATACCATAAAAGACACACCCCGCAGTCCCGCCTCCCAAGTTTTAACCAGACAATCATAGAGCTAACGTGGATAAAAGTATTCGCCACCATGAAAGGACAGGGCAGGGCAGGGCAGGGCAGGGTGAGGAGTACTGGTGGTGGGGTAATTCATTAAAATGAAATTGAGGGATTATGTTGCGTCAGGTAGCAGCAGAGGGTGTCAGAGAAAGAAAGCCAACGCTGTTGTTTACCGGAAAATTTGAAGTGACCGTCGGCGGAGTTGGAGGCAAAGATTACGTTAAAGTGTGGGAAGTTGGACGGATGCCTTTTGCGTTTTGCCGGCCAGTCATCCAACAGTATTCCGGCAGGGCCAGTGTGTCCCCTCTGCCCGGCCATCTGTTAAGCCGGTCGTCGGGGGATTCCGTCAACATACGTATGCCTGTCTCTGCCCTGGCCAATAATAGTTGAGGCCTCCAAGAATTCATTTCAGTCGGTTACGTTCCTTCTTGTACATTTCAATCGGTTGGGTTCCTTCTTGGTTTCTTGTACACGTGAAGTGAATGGAGATCCTTGAACGGAACAATGTCAATGATGGGACAGACACCTTTTTTCAATTTTATTAATTCAAAATACATTACTAGTTTTATTAGTGTAGGGTAAGAATTTGATTAGGTTAAACAGCATAGTATAAGTACATTATTTCACGGAATTAAAATTATTATTATAATAATATTTATTTAGTATTGAATAGTATAGAGAATCTAACCTCTGTTTACAAAGTTAAAGAAAGAATAAATGTTAAACTTGAGAGATTGGTTGTCATAGACTCAATGTCATTGTTGTTGCAGAATCATATAAACCCACACATTCAACAAGAAAAGCCGAAGCTTTTTCGAAAAACCATCCACTTCCACATTTAGTTCCCAAAGAATATGACATAGATCTTCTTTTGACAAACCATCCACTTCCACATTTAGTTCCCAAAGAATATGACATAAAGAGATTTGCTCAGAGTATGCAACCTCTTGGATGTCACTGAGAAGGGAGTCAAATCCAATATTTGATACTTCAATGTTATGACTTGGATGTCACTGAGAAGGGAGTCAAATCCAATATTTGATACTTCAGTGTTATGACTTGGATGTCACTGAGAAGGGAGTCAAATCCAAAATTTGACTTGGATGTCACTGAGAAGGGAGTCAAATCCAAAATTTGATACTTCAGTGTTATGACTTCGATGTCACTGAGAAGGGAGTCAAATCCAATATTTGATACTTCAGTGTTATGATTGGGCCGATTGATAACCAATTTTGAATCCCCCATTATCTGAAGTCTTGCCAAATCTTTTATTTTATAGCCAATTCCAACAAAAACCATCTTTTATTTTATAGCCAACTCCAACAAAAACCATAGCGCTACGAATTCAACCTTATTATTTGATCCCCTCCTGGGAGCATACTTGCAGTACATAAAATGTGTGTGACTGGAAAAAGAACCACACCTACACCATAGTGAGGGGGATGCCCCTAATAAGCACCACCAAAGCAGCCCCAATGAGTGTCAAAGTCAACTTTTGGCATGATAGGACTTCTTTGTTTATTTTGTTTTGGATCAAACTTAAATTCATAGGCCAACATTGTTACTTTTGTTGCACAAACCTCAGGGAGCACATAAGAGTCTTAGAAAACACACAGATTTATGGATCTCCAAACACAAGCAATTAAAAAATAAGGGATACCACTAAAGGACTTAACCTGTTTGTCCACGAGTCAAGCCCTGAACACATTACTCACAAAATTGCCACTCCAATTGGATATTAGCTTGAATTCTTTCCATAAAATATCACAAACATGGGTTACATGTTTACATTTAACACAAAGATGTAAGTGAGATTCCCCAACAATTTTGCAAAGATGACACCTATTTGGTCCAATCCAACCCCACTTGAGGGAGAGTCACATGTGAGGAGTTTTCCACTTAGATCCAACCAAGAGGTGAGCTTGGCCTTTAGCGAGGCACTAACACCCCAAATTACTTTCCACCACCACTTCTTTTGAGCATCAAACCAATCCTTGATCTTAACCTCGTAGCTAAGTTTGACTATGAAGCTGCCTAAGAGAGGGTTTTTAGACCAACAAATATGATATGAGACATTATCTCTCATGTACACATGACTAGAAACTGGTAATTCAACAAACCTTTCCCACTCTATTGCATGATCATCAACAAGCCCCAAAGCTTGAGTTGTCTTCTACTTGGTTTGACCTTTGATTTGAGCGTCTTGTGCCTTTACATCAGCTAAATCATAGATGTTTTGGTAACCAAAGGCCTACAACAAGGGAGCAAAAACGTCGAAATCTTGCCTTCACCACTTGCCCACCATATCCCACCCGCTAAGCAATACATTTGCTAAGCAAAGGTGACACCATGAGTAGCGCTTTCCAAACATTTGAACTTATAGATGATTTATTTGGAATATGAAACCCCTCCACCAAAGACTTCCCGGAAGAATACTTTGATTGTAAAACTTAAAACCATAGAGAGGATTCCAAAGTGAGCCTCCAAATATTTTTCCCTTCTAAAGCTTTAGCAAATAAATGGATGTCTTTGATGCCACATCCTCCTAGTTCCTTCAATGTAGCAAGAAGGGACCAACTAACCAGAGTAATACTCTTATGGATATTGGCTCCAATCCACAAGAAATGAGAACATGCCTTCCTAAAAGTAGACAGTACCCCCTAGGAACAATAACAATAGATGTCCAACACATAAATACTCTCCAATACCAGCTTCAAAAGCACAAGTCACCCTCCACGAGAAAAAAATATATTGGTTCAAGTGGAAGTATGGGCCTCCACTTTTTTGGCCATCCACATCCAATCAAGAATCTGATACTTATTTGGCTTGATAAAGAAGCCAAAATATTTCACACCATCATCCAAAGACTTGAGAGGGGAAGGAAACGTAAGCCTTACCTTGTCGATAGTATCATCAGAGACTCCATTGAGGATCAAACAATATTTATTTGAGTTGATCTCCATACCTGTGGCCTTACAAAATAGATCCAGAGAGTTCTCGAGGAAGGAGAAATCTCTTATCTCTCCCCACCATACATCAAAGAGCATCATTGACAAATAATAGATGGGAAACTGTTACCGAAACATATACTTTGATTCCATGGAGGAGACCCATGGCTCTAGAGTTCACAAATCATCCTACTAAGCTCCTTGGCCACAATCAGAAGAGGAGGGGGGACAAAGGACATCCTTGATGAAGAACCCTAAAAGCTCGAAAAAAGCAAGATGGAGACTCGTTTATTAGTACAATGAATGAAATAGAATGGACACACTCCATAATGTAGTTGACCACCTATAATGAAAAACCCATTTGAAATAGAACCAATAGCAGGAATGTATAATGCACTCCGTCATAGGCCTTTGACAAGTCCAATTTAAGGATTGTTGCTTTTAGATTTGAGACTTTAACTGAATGGAACACCTCTTGAGCAACTACCACTGCATCATGAATATCCCTGTTTTGTAGGAAAGTAAATTTATCCTCATAGAATGAAGGAGTTGAGAATCAACTTCAGTCTTCTCGCAAGAACCTTTGAGATCAACTTGTATATGAGTTCGCAACAAACGACCAACCTATAATCAACAAAGGAGGTAGTCTCCTGAGATTTGGGAATGAGACATAAAAAGGTGGAATTGAAAGATCCTGATACCTTGGTTGAATTTTTAGATTCATGATTTGTCAAGAGCAAGTCCTCCTTATCATATCACAAAAACCCAAATAAAACTCCACCGAAACCCATTAAGGCCTAAACATTTCAACTTTAGCATAGAATTTAGAGCTACCAATACTTCTTATTTGATAAAAAACTTCCTATAAAAAATACACATATTTACTCTTAAAATTACATTTATTTTGTATTAACAATTTTTAACTTTATATTTATTTATTTTATATTTTTGAAAATAATTTTTAAATTACAAACATTGTAATATTGAAATATTCAACTGTATTTTATAAAATTCATATCTACCTTAAAAATTTGACAAAACATTTTACGTAGAATACAAATTTAAACTGTAATTTTTTTTCTTAATTATTATATTATTTGTATTCATTTTACATATTTGTATTCATTTTACATAGAATACAAATTTACAATTAGATTTTTTTTTTAATTGTTATATTATTTTGACAAACATTTTATATAGAATACAAATTTAAACTGTAATTTTTTTTCTTAATTATTATATTATTTGTATTCATTTTACATATTTGTATTCATTTTACATAGAATACAAATTTACAATTAGATTTTTTTTTTAATTGTTATATTATTTAAATTAAAATAATATATGTTATTATAACATTACATCCTCCGCTAAGCAATAATAATACACCCCAAATTAGTGGTGCAAAAACAAGTGGAGTATGTAAGCATTTACAAAGTCTTAACTCTAAACACTTCTAACATAAACGTTTGTTGGGAGGGGGCAAAAGTCTCCTCGTATGAATTCTTTCACCATAAATTGATAGAAAGCAATTGAGAATTGGATTATGATTCAAACTGTTTGTTATAGTTATTATAATTAAGATTTATTAAGGATTTATTATAAAATTAGATTATAAGGTGATTAAATTTTAAGATTAAATTTATTTTTATAATATAATTAAGAAAAAAATGTAATTTTAATTCTTTTAATATGAGTAGATTTGAATTTAAATGGATTTAATCTGGGTTTTAATAAAATTACTTGATATTTATAATAAATTAACTATTTTATATAAAAATATCTTAATTTCAATCATTTTATTTTATTTTTTATTTAATATGTATTAAAATATTATAGTGACTAATATGAGTTATTATTATTTAAATTGATTTAATTATGTGTATGTTATGCACTTAATTTTTTTTTAGAAAAAAATGTGTGATTTTATTAATAAAAAAAACTTACAAGATAATAAATTGAATTGAATCAATTTACTATTTTATTATTTATTTAATTGAGTTAACATCATGTTTTATTTTATTATTATTATTTTTAATCTAACACATTACTATAACATCTCTCCTATATTGGGCTATACAACACCTCTTGACACAATTAATTTATGGGTTTATTTGTGGATTAAAATTTCAAGATAATTTTTTGGAATGCCATTAATTTGATTCTAAACAATAAGCTAGGAATCAATGAAGATGATACAGTAATGAATGTGAAAGTTGGTGGCGATAACTAACAAACCAATGACCATAACATATTTTGCTTAGTTACTCATGGTTGGCATGATAAAATGTCATTTGAGTGGAGTAGTGTATGAGGGAAAATAAATGACCTCAGCTGCAGATGCAATATTCCAAGACCCATCTGCTAGCACTATTGGTGAAACTAATGTAAGACACAAACAAATGATTCATCTAAAAAAAAAAAGGATGGGGGTTTTCGAGAAATGGTCCATCGTCCAATTTTGATAAAGAAGAAAAAATAGAAGTATGTACAAACAAGAAGAGATCCATGTCATGATAATTATCAGGGATAAAATTTCTAGAAGTATAACGCATTGAACAGGTCCTTAAGAATAGTTTCATAAGGATGGGTCAATATGTATATGGTTAGAATAAGGCAATGTTTGATGATAAATTAACCTTTCCACATCGTGGCAAAATTTTTAGGCATGAGTTTTCTTTGGAAACATCATATGCTAACAAGAGGTCACCCTTGTTGAAGGAATGAGGGTTAATGTTGTGATCAAAATAGGCTTTGAATTATTTCTTGGTGGCTTCATTTTTTTGGAGGGATGATAATCGATCCTTGTTGACTCTTTCTAAAGTAATGAGACATTGTTCCAATGGAGTAGTGTTGGGTATAATTTCCATTGTCATGTGTAATGTGGATATCTCACACTCAATAGATAACATTGCTTCCACCCCGTGAACAAGATAGAATGGGGTAAAACAAATGGTGATTTTAACTAATTTATGATAGGCCCAAATGGAGGAGAAAATAATTTGATTCCAATTGGTTTTGTGTTTTCTCACCATGTGCTATAGCATAATTTTGAGGACATTGTTTATGGCTTCCACTTTCCCATTCAATTGGGGGTAGTAACGGGATGCAAACTCACGACTGAAGCCAGGGTGAGATGACAATTCTTGGAATATATCATTCTTGAAATGCTTGTCGTGGTTTGAAACAAGCTCGTTGCAGACCCCAAAAAGTGTGATGATGTGATTTAAGAAGAATCATGGAGTGGTATCAAGTATGTTGTTGAAGGTAGGCATGTCTTTATCCCTATTTGTAAATTAGTTGATGCCAACTACAATATAATTATTCTCATAACTGGAAAGAATATTTCATGTTATAAAGTCAATTCCCCACTTGAAAAAGGGTTTTCCATGATGATAATGTGTAGGGGAGCCGATGGTGCTCAAGTTTTATGGGTGAAAATCTAACGTTTGGTGAAATTCTTAATATCTTAAATGCAATCATGAAAGAGTGTATGCCATAAATAACTAGTGTAGATCACTTTTTGGTGATAGACATCCTTGATAAATCCCTCCCACATGCATTGCTATGATAGTAATTAAGAACACATTTGGTTTTCTCCAAAGTGAGGTACCGATGCAAGATAGTTTCCACTCCCATATGATAGATAATATCTCTAGTGAAGAGATACCAAGGAGATTAATAGTGGATGTGGCAGCAATCATCTCATGAAATATTAGCATTGGAATTTCGAGTGTGAAGGTAAATAAAGATATCACCATACAGGTTTTGTAATAAGAGATGTTGAATACATGTTCTCCTAGGAAACTATCATTAATCGGAAAATCCTTGGTGTTAGGTGTTAAGTTAGTGATGAACTTAATGAGGATAAGTACCTTTTTACTCTTGAGGTGGAAAATTTGAGATCAAAATATTGAAGAATAAAAATCCATCATGTGACTTTACCATTAATGATCCCATGGTTAAGTAAGCATTGCATGGTGTTGGAACTTGCCACAACCTTTGTGGTGCATAACATGAGGTAATGACAATTTATAAACTACATGAGCCAAAGGAAGTGTTGTATTTTCATCCCAATCATAGTCAAGGGGTGGCCTTGATAAGTTATTTGTCACATAGTTAATGACATGTTCACAACCATTCTACCCCTCTTGAATTAAAACCCTTGTGATTGAGACATTTGATGCTAATAAGTATAAGGTGTAATCCTTAGTCAAATTGGTGGGATTGATAGGCAATGCTTTAGAAAAGGAATCTTTTAATGCATCAAAGGATTGTTGAACTTGGTCATCCCATTAAAATAGGATGTATTGTCATAAGAGATGTAAAAATCCAATAGCATAGGTGGCACAATCCAGAACAAGGTGTCATAAGAAGTTGGACTTTCCTTCAAGGATCTATAATTGGTGTGAAATTTTGGGTGGAGGATTTCATGAAGGCTTATATTTTTAGGGGATCCACCATGATCCCTTGCTTAGAGATGATGAATGTAGGAAACCACCCAACAAAGACAAAAAAGACACATCTAAGGCGATTTAATTGAAAATCATATTGATGGCATCATTGAAAGATAATGTGTAGATCCTTTAGATGTTAAGAATAATGTTTAAAGTGATATCGAAGGTCATTTAAGTAGTAAGAATGAGATGAGTAAGGTTCTAAAACATATAGGTAATTTGTCATTAAAAGGTGGTTGTATAATTCTTAATACTGAAGGGAATGACATGATACATGAAGGTGCCCCATGGTATGGTGAACATAGT